>JAUELE010218821.1:0-13121 GCA_031471655.1 Diodora aspera | reverse complement strand
CCCCGGCTCGTACGCCTATGGTTTTGACATTAAATTTGAAGCTGTCATATTCATGACAGAATACAGAAGTTGTAAGCCGAGTTTTCTGCATTAATAGTACATATCCTATACACATCCACATCCGAGGTGTCAGGATACACATAATTCCAAGTTTCGTGTAATGTACATTGTAAATTACTACAAACTTGCTAGTGGTCAGTTACCCGGGTTGGAACTATATAGACGAATCAATTTTGGTGAAGGGTGATGAGGTATATTTCCTCCGGTGTGTGGCCGGTGTTATAGGCGTGGTAATCAAACATTATCCCAAAGTTTTAGTTTCACCAGCATAAGGGGTCGGGTTCAGGAATTTGTTTAAATGTCGCCGCCGTGTACACGTTTCAGATAGCTCGTCTCAGGTCAAAATAAAACCAGGTGCTACCATAAAGTAGCGGCGAAAATACTTCTCAACACGTGACATTAATACATCGGCTTTGTATGCGTCTCTAGTTTGACCTTGGCGAATGGAATGGCCTTTATTTAGTCAGTCGTTTCAGGAAAAGAATCAAACAGACCCATTTTCCAAATTTGTCCAAGAAATTTAATCCCACTAACATGTGGTGTGAGAACAATCCTAAGTGCACTTGTAGTGCTGAAACAAACGTAATTCATCAGTATCAAAAGGAGGAAATGTGTTACGATTAAGCAACAATGGTCTTTAAGCCACTGTGCATACGTGGCTGGACACAGTGGCGGACACATCCTGGACTTGGGTGTTTAAGCCAATGTGTATACGTGGCTGGACACAGTGGCGGACACATCCTGGACTTGGGTCTTTAAGCCACTGTGTATACGTGGCTGGACACAGTGGCGGACACATCCTGAACGCGTATACGTGGCTGGACACAGTGGCGGACACATCCTGGACTTGAACATTGGAGTCATCTTTAGTGTTAGTTGTTTTATTTCGGGTTTGTTTGGCTGATCTGTAGTGCTGGAGATGAGTGTGTGGGAGCGGGTTCGAATCCCGGACATGACTCACATGCAAACAGTAGAAGAATAGCTACCTTTCAAGGAAATATAATTCCAAGTAAAATGAATAATGATATTTGATCATTTAAACTGTCACTGACTCCTTCATCAGCTTCAGTTTTTAGTATGAATGCAAATACTTATAATCAAATGTTTTTCCAAAGCCATGCATGATAGCCAACAAGATGCCCTAAAATCATCGACCTACAAGTGAACGAAAGTGCATTAACACTGTTATTGTAAGGGACAAAAGTACTTGTTTTACACCGGTTGCAAGTCAAGATTCAAGCGAGCATTTTTTCCGACTGCACTGGAAAGGTCAGGACTCGATTCGTAGGGGAACTGCAAACAGGCGGCCCAAGCCAAGCCGCGGCGACAGCGACATCTAGGTTCTTCTCCACGCAGCAACATTACACAATGTTTGAAATCTATTATCAGCCGCAATCTGGGTTGCTTGGGTAATAGTGCAAGAAAACAGTGCATTCTGATGAGTTTCTGGTGTGGCGTCTTCAAGTCTGTTAAACTGTATGATATAACTTTTAGTGTGGCAATTGCAAGATAGCAATGGTAGTTAGAAGAAATTTGAAAAATTTAAAAGTTATTTCCCGAAATAACAAAGAGAGTGCGTGAAAATTATTAAGATGCGCCGATGTCTTTACATTTCCCTGCACTCTGTCAACAAAGGCCGTATTGTCAGTATTGTCATCACTTACTTAATATATTCTTGTAAAACAAGGAAAAGTCGGAGTTCGTATAAGTTTAGATATTATATGTTTCACACACATGTACATTGAATATTTGGCAACTTGTTTAAATAAGAGTTATCATGTCTCTGTTAAAGTCTCCAAATTTAACATTCTCGAATTCTTGTTTATCAAATTCCTGTTCATGAACAACCATCCAGACTTATATTTTTGTTAAATATTACACAACCTCAAATAAACCGCAAATATGCGTGGTACACCCCCCCTCCCCCACACACACACTCCCTCACAAAATCACACACGCACACACACATTCACTCACTCGTTAAAGCAACTGTTTTCTTTCTGCCACCAGCAAAGAATCACCAAACCTTTCTCTGCAGAAGAATGTGTATATAAACAGTTCAACACGATAACGAAGATTACGAGGCTCGATTTGGGTTGATGGCATTCAGGGTTCGAGACTCGACACACGTAGCAAAAAAAGTATAAGCACATGTATATCGCCGGACGGTTTCCACCCAGGAAGGGACTTTGAGGACCCTCCCGAAACAAGTGTGCTATAAACAGCAAAAGCTATAGATAGAGGTGATTGTGCTTAATTAACGAGACCCTTAGTCTGTTCATTAACAACCACAAGAGAGATGAAAGACGAGGTCGTGGTCTCCAAGACTGTACAATTAGTTGTGTCTTTTATATGAACACGCTATCAAACCAATCGCCTAGATCTCTTAAAGGGGAAGTACGTCACTGTTTCTTGCAGTGAATAACATCAATAATACATGCTGTAAATTTAGCTTTTTTGAGATAAGAAGTAACGCCTTGTAAAGAAGAGTTTGACCAAGGTTCTAGACTAACACTTAGTCTATGAAAACTTATCAATACATAAAAAGCTGCAGTTTTCATTATTTTATTTTTTAATGAAAATGTGCCTTCTCTCCTCTGCTAGACTTGCTTTAATAAGAAACTAGACTTGCCTAAATCTTGAAAAACATATTTAAAAAAAAAATTGATTTCACAATCATGGCGCAGGACTTCCAAGGTGCCTATGACATACCATTTCGGTTTCTTTTAGTGGAATATATATTTGCAGCAAAATCGTTTGAAATCAGAAACAGGCACCCTTTTTTCGAGGTTGTACCAACCGAATTATACCCTATGGGAAACCAAGGTTACTCTGATTCCTGTTAGTTTCCAACTATTGGGAAACCAAGGTTACTCTGATTCATGTTTGTTTCCAACTATTGGGAAACCAAGGTTACTCTGATTCATGTTAGTTTCCAACTATTGGGAAACCAAGGTTACTCTGATTCATGTTGGTTTCCAACTGTTGGGAAACCAAGGTTACTCTGATTCATGTTTGTTTCCAACTATTGGGAAACCAAGGTTACTCTGATTCCTGTTACTTTCCAAATATTGGGAAACCAAGGTTACTCTGATTCATGTTAGTTTCCCACTGTTAACAATGCGACGAGAAGGATACTTTACTTCATAACCAACGTTCTATATTTTAGTGTCTGCTAAAGACTGTTGGATTTTGTTTGTGCATTGGTACCCATTGGCTACAAACCAGGGACCCCCAACAGCTTGAGGGAGGGGGTTAGAAGGGGGGGGGGGGGGCTCCAGAGATTAAGTGAAGATCAAAATTGTAACCTACATGTATTTACCAAAATATTTATTTATTTATTTTCTGCTCTTCATTGAAAGTATTACTGGGGGCCTCAAAGTACTTGTAACCGGAGTGTATACCCAATCTTAATTCAGTTCTGATTAATGCGTTTATTTTACGATCAGTATAATCTTATAATTGTGCATGGCGTATTTGATGACCGTTTTACATTTATGAAGACTCGACGACAGTGCACATTGGATACTTCTTAAGTAACCCCACAAATCCCTACCCATAAAATCCTTTCATCCCAAGAAACATAACCCACAAATTCTGTCTGGGAACAGGGTAATGTAAAAAGCAAATCTCGCAAAACAAGGCTGTAGGGGTATCAACAAAGCGCCATGTGTAACCCAACGTGGTCATACTGGCTTGTGTTACACGTTAAAAACCAGTTCGCATCAACAGTTTCATTCCTACATTAAAGGGCCTTGTGTTGAAATATGTCGATCGTATAAATATTTTATTTCAGCTAAAATGCTCCAACGCGCATACGATTTGCCAAACAAACCTTTACTTTGCAGTTTATCGCTTAGAGGAAGTTGAGTTACATAGCGATCGTAACTGTGAATAGTTCACCTGTACCATTTGCAAGCGTCTAGTTTATCACTTTATGTAGCGAACACGCTGTTGATATACAGTCCGGGTATTTAAGAGCTACAAAGAACGCCTGTGTGACGTTAACCCACAGGTAAAAGATCAAAACATTTATATAGTCTTGTAATCTCGAACCAGGGCTGTTCCAACTATGCATTGATACTCATCCATTTTATATCTATTACATTTCAAAGGCCGTGAAATTGTAATTCGTCGCCCACAGAAAAGCATTGTGTTCGACCTGTAATGTATTGGCGCGAACTGGGCCGAAGAAATGAGGTCCGCATGCAAAATATATACACACGTCAAGCAGTTGTATGGCCCGTTTAAGAGACTGGGGTTCGTCTACATATGTAATCGCAAAGTTGTCAGTGCTCTAGCATACGGAATGTACAGGTAAATTTTACCGGTTGTATGTCAAACATCCGCGTTTCTGTACCGCGCACAGTCAAGTGTTATCCTCTAAATTCGACTGTTTTCAAGTGACGAGGAAACTGACTTCCCGTTAACCGACACCTTTTTTTCATCAAGAAAATAATTCCGTTTACAATTGCTGTGCATAAATGTGAACGTCACTTAAAATAGTCTGAACGTGGACACTTCCAAGCTTGTCTATTAAAATCATACCATATATGTTAAGCCTTTTTCTAGTTACAATATTTAAGAGTTGTCGCATATATCTGAAAAAATATTTAATCTTACCTGTAATTTGTCGTCATGGTGATAACTTTCAAAACTGGAATGGCGATGTTGCTATGGCGACATCAGGGTACATCCACGCTAACAAGAAAATCCTACACAGGCGAAGCAATAACTGAAAAATCACTTGGTTGTTAAACTCCTTAGGTAACTGAGTTTGCTGTCGCCACACAATTTTAACTTGACCCCTCGAGCAAAGCTCGAACTTCGACTGCAAACGAACAATTCAAAAAGTGTCAAGTGCATGAAAGTCAAGCAAATAATCCTGGTGAAATTGTCAAGCAACGAAAGCAACGCTTCAGCTAAAAAAAACTCGGTAAAACAACAATAAAGCAATTACAGAAGTATTTCCACACAGACCGCGAGTTTGCAAGTATGGCTAACCTCTCGCTGGTGTCCTAAAGCCTCATTCTGTCAACACAACACGTGGGAAGACATCCAGTGGACGGGACAGCCTACTTCAGCCCTGCCCAGACGAACAGTCATAATAATACAAAATTGAGATCGATAACATTGATACGGCTGTCAGTCAATCGCTGTCTGACCCTGCGTGACCCACTCCCGTAACCTGTCCACTGACGGTGGGTGTGAACAGAAAGACCAATGAAATCGAGCGATGGCTATTTTCCGCCTTCTCCTGATGTATAACTCCAGCTTTCACGTTCGAGTCTTTTTTACGTCGCCTTTTAACATCCTTCAACGGGAACTAACTGGCCATGAACTCCCATGAATCGGATATATACGCCCTTTTAACTTCGCTGTGTAGAACCCGCCAGACGATACCATGCAGAAGGCCGATAATCCAATTAATGTTTGCTCCTTGCCCACGACAAATCGTTTTTTCCAGCTGTGATCAAAGCTAGATCATATATCGTCCATCTTTTCAGAGTTAGCCGCTACACCTGTACGAAACGTGCCGCTAGTCGATTTAACAGGTCATCAATTTCCGTCCGAAAGTCCAGGAGAACACCGTGCTGTAAAATATAAAATCGAAACTTGTTCCAACCAGTCACAGCACATTCGTATGTTTCTTAACGAGTAAATTTATCCATGTTTGTCTTAACCAAACGTCTGCTTGTCAATTTCTGCCCTTGCAGACGATAGCTTTCGAGGAGCAGACGACAGCGTTAACCAATGAGAAGGATTTCACAAAGATATAAGAGTAAGTTGTCTGAACGAAGGCAGGGAATGTGTTATGCTTTAATTACCTACATTTTAAAGCTGATACGCAAATAAGAGTATGAAAGAAAGTCTGTATATGATATGCAGTAGTGCATGAACATGATATGAACAAAGCTGACGGTAAATACTAAACCACTACGCTCTTACATATTTGCTCGCGCGCTCAGTTTTACAGTATAATTGTACGTTCATTCACAACTGTTTGACCCAGTGATTCGTTTTCCATATGTGCATGCGGCAAGAGAGATAAGCGAGGCACAAAAGGGAAACCCGACTGTTATACGTTGCAAGGCTATCTACACAAGCAAAGTCGCCTGCGTCAAACTCGTTATCACGGCGCTGTCAGTTGTGTTGAGAACGCAAGGGCGAAACATCAACCGTACCTTGATTTCGGGGAAGTACAAAGGAAATTAAGTAGAAACACACAACGTTTAGTTTTTTATACTTTCTGTTGGCTAAGACGTAATACATTAAATGTACGCTATGAATTATTACTGTATTATTAACTTTGATTGTCGGGTTAAGACTGTAAAGCCTTTATATGATCAGCTGTATCCTACATAGAAAACTAGAAAAGTAAAAAGACGTTAAGACGTCGAGTGATTTGAAACGTATGTCTAAATGCTTTACAACACTTCCAAATTAATAACATAAAAGAATATGTTAAAATGTTGATAACAAAAGTAAATAATGCGGAACGTTTATGAGTTTTCTACAGATTGTGAGCTCCTAAGCCGTACATAGCTTATGTAGCATATTCCTAAATCCGCGGGCATATATAGCTTATATATGCACAGCTTATATACCATATTCCTAACTCCGCGGGTATATATAGCTTATATGGACAGCTTGTATATATATATATATATACATATGAAATACATATATATATATATGTTGCATATTCCTAAGTCTGCGGGCACTGCAACCAGCTAGTACAAATTTGATAAATTTCCAAGTCTTATTAAATGCTTTAATTAATAATTACACGCAATATTATACAGATTGTACGTTCATGCAGACGTCAATCACAGTTGCTATGGAACAGGTCACGTTATAGTACAGAAAGATGAGGGAGTAATATTGCACACGGTTCATCCAATTCCTGTTTTGTGGAATGTCTTTTATGTAGTGATCTGAGTATCCTGCTTCTGTACTCATCTGGACTACTTTTACCAGCATGCGACGGTACCGCTGTATGAAGCTAAGTAACTTACATACTGCCCTCAGACAATGGTTTCATGAAATACATTCTTGTCGCACCCATGTACTCTCAATTCCGCAATAGCTGACCAGTATTACCGCCGACACCACTTTGGATGGGCTACTATCGATATAGTAACCATCTTTGACCGTATGACATATCCTGAATGTTCAAAAAGTATATTGGGTCGAGAGTTAAGGTCAGAAACTCGGGCTAACACAGTACATGTAAACTAGTATATATATATATATGAGCGAGTTTATCACTGAAAGATATGTCGCAATAAGGACAAGTGTAGCTGGGTCCTCTTAATTAAATTAAAGGTGCATTGTAAATACCGTAGAGCACACCGTTTCAGGAACACTTGAAGTCTGGTTGTAGTGTGTCTGCATTGAGGGCTGGACGTGGAGACAATTAGTGGATAATGATCAAGACCCGGATCTCGCCATAGACGATGCAGTCATGCTTGTGTTTCATTTTTTGTCACAGCATCTTGCACGATCTTCTTCCATTGAAGGACTGTAAGACATTCTCTGTCGCTGGTGTACTCAGGTAATAGTACACTAGCTGTGTCAAATCACTGATTTTGACTGTTTCCGAGTTTGCTCCATCTTTGGCGGTAGTCCTACTGCTCTCGATGTCAAATTCTCAGTCATTTATCCAATCTAGGCTCGATACTAAGGCCGTAAGGTACGTTAATGATTTCAGGACTTTCAAAATGCTGAAAATATTTAGGGCCTAAACATTGAGAATTTAATTGATTTTAATTTTAGTACCTGGAATGTTATCTTCACAGTCACGTTTTGAGCAACTAAAGAAGACCGTGAAGTTCAAAAATTCAAAAATACATTGTCAAAATCTTTCAACTATAAGATTCGGGCAAAATTGCTCAGAATTCGGGCAACAACGCCCCAAGATTTGGGCACACAAACGTGCCAACGTTTTTTTTGTGCTTCTCGGTTATTCTAGGTGGTCATTTTTCGGGCAAGAGGGTCACTGCTCACCCCCACCCCAAACACTGAGGGTGCATATTACGCCTATGGGTCCGATATTGGGAGTTTGCAGCACTGCATGCTGTATCGGTTGACCTTTGCGTCGCTCGTCGAAATTAAGCTTCCGGTCCTCAGTTTAAAAAAATCCTGGATCCACCCCTGACCCCCCTTTAAACAACGTGCTTTATTCCTGTAAAATACATTAAATATCAAACGTAATATTTAAAAAAATTGTCAGCAATTATCTAGGAAAAATAGAGTGTCTTACGCCTTGAGAGAAAAACGTAATTTGCAAGAGAAACATCTTCCATCCCCCACCATAGAAACATTAAATGGTCGCTCCCTTACACTGCTCAATAATATTTTTTGGAAAAAGCGTACGTTAGCTTCACCTAAGATGCTTAAATATTAATTTTCTTCTCCGGGAAAGATTTCATATTTTATGAAAAGCTCATTTGTCAGCTGTGTTGTGTCTAGACACTGGGATATCACGTTAATCCTGTTCAACTACCTTGTCCGACATGAATCTAAGCCGCACTGACAAAAGACGGAGACGAGAAAAGCTCTCTCCATCTGTTACCATCACTTCTGCTTTTGTCTCTTGTCTCATCTAATTTCACAATCGTTTCAGTCATATTTGCTTAGGTAATCCCAGAATGATTTGCTAGGTGACATGGTGGATGTTTATTAGCGTGTCTATTGCATGTCACGTTTTGTAATAGACTACAAAATATTACTCTTCCTGAAATATGACTACTGATTATATCACATTAGAAAGTTTTTTTCTGTTGCGACAGGGGAAAGTAATAGGGTTCAAATTAATATTCATTTAATTATGGTAGAATTAAATTTTAACAAAAAATGTGCATATTCTTATTCGAACTTTCAGGTTTTGTTCTGCATGATCCCAGACAATGATTTCCCCGTTGTAATTGATGAGCGAATGCACATGTACGACTCAGTCATGTTTGGAAATATTGCTTTTCAATTTAGGAGTTCTTCATATGAATTGCCGAACGCTTGATTAGCAGTGGTGAAAGGTGAAAGAGGGGGAGAAGGGAGAAAAGCAACCATGGACTGTACGTCATATTCAAACAGTATTGGTATAGTAAAATGGATAAGGTACAGCTACATTGCTGGATACATACATGTATATGTAATATATACCTTTAAGAGCGTGCCCTCTCTGAGGAATTTATTAATTTATGTACTTATTTATTTATTTGGTTTATGGAATTCTAGAAGTAGATCCTGCATCTTTTGATTCAATTATGTTGCTCGATGATATTATATATCTATATATATTCGGATCTAGTGCCCTGAATATTCCAATAATGGTACCGCTCCAAGTTCCATGCGGGTCTCCCCATACATCTTCAGAGTGATGGTGGAATGATAATGTTTGTTGAGAGCATGGCTATGTTAACGGTCTCTTTGACACCGAGATGCCGAGCTGTAGATGATAGATACAGAGCTGTCCGACAGCACAAAGCCACAGATTGGCACAAGGCCAGATAGTAGACATACAGTATTATAACGCCTTTATGACGTGAAATGCTATATACGAGATATGAAATACAACAGAATATTTCACATACTTAGACACTGTCTTTGCGTACGTTGATTCAGTCAATTTATTGGCCCTCGGAACGAAATTCCATGATACCTCGTATATTATGTTCATTCATTCATGCCAATGGTTTACACAGGCTTCTCTTCGTGTGATTACAGAATGACTATGTCTATCACTTTACCTTGATAAATATTGAAAAATATACTCTCTCTCAGTGAAATAAATAAGATCCCAGATACCTCAGAAGTTGCAGCTACCCATGAGTGGAAGAATTTATATAGACTATGTGCATATCTCTATTCTAATAATTCTTCAGGATCAGAAATCTTTATACGCTGTAGTCATACACACATCTGTTTAGGAGATACAGGAATTCGTTCAAATATCTCCCAGAAAAAGAAGTGATATCATGGCACCGTATAATGGACTACACGCAGTCGAGTAGAATCTAAGTAATGAGCACTGTTTCCATTGTAATAACGAAAAATGGTACTCACAAAGAACCGAAAAAAGTACATTTGCATTGGAGAAAACTTCGCCAACATCATGTGCATTAGGTCGTATATATTGGTAGTTGAACTTGTATTTAGAGTTACTGATTTGGATTTAAAAATTGAACTATTTGCTTCCTCCTCAAAATGAAAATACGCCTCACAATCGGTGACAGATAGGTGCCACAACATACCAAATCCTCGAGTCAGAACAAAATAGAAGAATTAAAAAAATACTCGTGCTTAAACAGCATATTACCACCTGCTGGTCCGGCTGGTGTGTATCTATCGAAATCGAGTTAACATTTTCACAGAGCATTAAGAGATAATCGGTCGTAATCGTCAACCATTCAGAGCTCGGTAAGTCATCTTTACATCATCTCGTGAGAGAGTTCCAACTGTTTTTCGCCTGTTTGAGGGGGAAGCGCGAGATACACGTCGATATGTAGAGGGAATTATGCAGCGAGTTATCACCCATGCTGTGTGCTCAGAGCATTTATATGCAATATGTTTGTCGTATTTCAGCGTTGGTGTTTTGGATTTTTTTGGAAATGTCTACGTTGTTAAAAACTTGACTGAGTTGGAGTTGGGAACCTTTTCTGAAGTTGTTCGAAGCGCTCGTAAAACTGCTCGTTAGAATTAAGCAAATTTCCCACACATTTTTCTGCACACTTTTTTATAAATTCAAAACATATAAACGTGGTGAAGTGAGAATAGCGACAAGTGGGGTGTGTTGTAATTATTTCCATAATCATTGCCGTAGATAACTTTTTGAGACTGGGGGTGGGGGCAGAGTGAGGGGGAGAGGACGAGAGGTACGAAGAACATTTTTACTTTTACCAACAAAATAAAGCGATTTCCTGGCAAATGTTTTTTAAATTCCATAATTGAAAAAATTATTGGGGTGGGGGCAACTCCCCCCCCCCCCCTGCCCCATAGCTATCTACGGCAATGATAATGTTTCAGATATATAAACTCGGCCGAAATAAGCCTACTCTCTCAAAAACGAAACGCATGTTGAAAATTGCATTTTGTTATCAGCTGTACATGAAAAGGATTAATTTTAGGAAACGTTTGATTTTTTTATTGAATCTATGATGTGAACTTGTCGCACTGAGTGCTCACAAATCGCACAATTCACATGCAATGCAAGTGAAACTTGGGGATCACATTCAGGCATGAATGGCTATAAAAGATCGATCACTGTCTTTGGATTATTTGATTCGTTTTCGAGTTTCCTAAAAGAGCAACATGCCACGACTGATGCCATATTGCTACACCGGACAGCCATGCCGAGACGATGCCGCGCACTTCTAGACGCGAATGGAGGCCACACTAGGTACTGACATCAGCGCTACTAAACGTCAATGTGTGATCAGCTTACTGACTTTTATCAACTTCTGTGAAAAGAGTCATGATTTCGTCTATCATCAAATCCAATATATGTTGAAATATAGACAAAAATTAAGTTATAATTTGTGCTACTGTCATCATGACATTACTATTTATGCGTATAATGGCCAGGTGAGTGGCACACAATTAAGCGCGAACATACAATACATTGCATCATTATTAACAAAGTTATGAACGTTAAAATAAAAAGAATACACTTAATGAAGAATTATGAGGATGGTGGTCTTAGAATGGTAGATATTGAAGCTTTTATTGATTCCCTGAAGATATCAAACCTCAAACGCTATTTTCACAAGACAACCAGCCATGATCTGTGTGGGTTCCCGTTCGAAGATATATTTAAATTAGGCGCTAACATTAAAGATTATTATCACCTTGACAACCCATTTTGGAAGGACTCTTTGGACTCCTGGGCAAGATATGTTAGAAATCATATGACAAAAGACAGCGAAGTCAGAGAAATCTTGGCACAACCCATTTGGCTAAATCATAACTTTAAATTCCCTAATTTCCTAATTAAGTCGTGGTACAACAAAGGAGTAATTTTCATTAAAGATATTTGTAACCTGCAAGGTATAATACCGTATGACACTTTTAAAACTATTTATAATATAAACGGAACTATTCTCGACTATAACCGCCTTATTTTAAATATACCAAAATCTTGGAGGAAAACCCTTTCTGAATGTAAGCAAATAAATGTTTTTGCGATAAATATCAGTGCTCCTTGCTACGACCTACTGAAACATAGCAAGGGCTGCAGGTTATTTTATGACAATTGTATTAAATCTATAAATCTACCTAAAGTGTGCGAAAAGTGGCAGAAGGATCTTGATATTTTGATTGACTGGAAATGTACCTTTTTAAAATTTAGAAAAAGCGCGAAAGACACAAAACTGACAGTTTAGACCTGGCAAGTCTCCCGCATTGAGCAGGAGACTCACCAATTTGAAGTATTTTTACGCTCTCGCGCAGCTTCATGTAATTCTCACGCATTTTGTTAGTCCATATTTTGTGAATGAAATTGCAGCACTTTTTAAGCTCTATGCCCATAAGAACCAGTTTTTTTAGTTCTTAAATACAAGTGCAAAACATTGAAAAAGCTCTTAGGGAGCGACCATTTGATTTTTATAAGGGGGGCTGGAAGATGTTTCTCGTGCAAACTATTTTTTTATGCCATTGTGTGAGACAATCTATTATTTTTTTTATAGATCATTGCCGACAAACTATTTATTTATTTTAGAAATATTATGTAATTACAGAAATATGAAATATATGGGGGGGGGGGGCGGTCAGGTGTGGATCCAAACTTTTTGTGAATATGGGTGCCGGAATCTCAATATACTGTTTATTTATTTTATATACTGTTTATCGTAGCGAGGGAAGCGAGCTAGGTGTGTTATAGGCGGGTTCGGGAGCATGCTCGCCAGGAATTTTTTTAAGTTCGCTCTAAGACGCTTTTTCCAATCTTTATTTGGATTAAAATGAACTTGTAGCTGATCCAAATAAGGCAATATAATTACAGAAAATATCCAAGGCATTCATATCCGTCCGCCTAGTCCCCGGAAGCTATAAAGGTCCCAGAT
>JAUELE010218810.1:0-10498 GCA_031471655.1 Diodora aspera | reverse complement strand
TTATATAATTCGTAAACAGCTTTTAATGTTATTGGGATTCCTGTTGAAGGGCCAGCTCTCGTGGAGTCATTAAAAGTTTTGAACAGATTGCACTGAGATACCTGGATACGTCAAGTTTCAGTTAATAAAAAATCCTGACATTTTAAAATGAAGGGATATAATATAGACTTTGGAGAAAGTTATCGGTAATTTTCTTGTGATTCAGGTGCTTTTGTTTTATCATTACTTCTTTGGTGTTGAGTTCACCGGGAAACCTGTGTATGTTCAGTTCACAGTTTAATGATTGTATCACAGGTAAAGAAGTGTTTGACGGCCCGTTCACCACCTACACCGGCAACATTAGCAAAGTGTTCACCTTGACCGTCAAGGCCAGCAATGCCTGGCTGCATTTCACGTCCGATCATCTGCAGGGCGGTGAGGGCTTCAAAGGCTTTAACCTATCCTTTGTGGTGTTCGATGTCGGAAAACGTGGTAGGTTTCATAGTCATGCATGATTAACGTAAAAAAGACTGATACCTTGAAATATACCACATGGTCCGATTATCTCTATTGTTCTCAGAGGTCGTTGGTTCCTGAAAACCAATCCATAGACCACTCTTAATATTTATGTATATGCGCCTATAGCCTCGAAGTAGATGGGAAACTTGCATCTCCTTCGTGTGCATGACGGGAAAAAATGCATGCGCTCCCGTGTGGTGCTGGCATACTGTGAAATAACGACTAATTACACGGTCGACGCTACGTTACGCCCTGCTGAGCAAAATTTCATTCGTGGTATTTTGCTTAATTAAACACAATGCTCCCATGGTGTTGCAAATTTACGTAAGACATCTTTCATTCGTGCATTTTGTCGCAAGTATCAACCGTGTTTGATAATATTCCGTTCGTGTGTGGTAAATGAAAGCAAAGTGCTTTAAACAATGAAATACATGTATTCCTTCCGTGTGTGACAAACGAAAGCAAAGTGCTTACGTTTTTTACTCGCGTCGCGCACCTGGTGCAGTGCAGCGAGGAAAAGAGATAAGCACTTTGTTTCCGTTCGCCACACACGGAAGGAATACTAGTATTTCATCCGTGTCAAAAATTATCAAACACGGTTGATACTTGCGAAAAAGTGCACCGATGAAAACAACTTAATATGACGATAATTTGCCACACATGGGAGCATCGTGCTTAAGCAAAGTGCCACGAATGAAATGTTGCTCAACAGATTTCTCCTGTGTGTGGTTGACATTAGAAGATTATCCCGGATACCGCGCTCGGAAGAGCTAATTATTTCAACTATGTACCAAGCACAGACGTATACTATCACTACGGGTTTTAGAATTTAACATTCAACAATGATGATGCACAAAATGGAGACACGTATACAGGTTTAATGCGTGCACTACTGGCACTGTGACTGGTCCATCTGGGAGGGGTGTAGGGACTTATCCGCTCAACAATTAAAGTACATACACTTATTTCGTGCAGATTTACTGTGGTAATATTTCAGCAACTGAAATGTTGCTGTGAGACAGATCACCACCTACTTTTTTGGTAAGCATATATATGTTATGGTGTGTTTAACTTCATACTAATGATAACACAAGTATCCCCTCCGAAACGTTTAGTGGAATTAAAGGTCATCAGGATATATATGTATTTTCGTGTTCTTTCTTTAAGATTGAGTTAATAATAAAAACTCGAAATGACTTGTCTTTTGTCGCGACCCGCATTGGTATCCAAATCACAAAAATAATGAACAATCCATTTGTTAGTTTTCTGTCGAACATGTCTTCAGTTCAATCTCCCAGTAAATAGTTCACATCACGTTACTGCATAATTTCCTACGGTTACATGTACGCTTGGCAAGGTGGACACCCCTTAGATACACCGCATCAGTTCGCCAGTGTAAGGCACATTCAACTGGTACATGGTGCCACCAATCCAACTATTACCCACGTCCATGGCTGCATAATTTCCCACACATGTGACCAATAAGTCATTCCAGTAGACCTCGCACCTCCACACCTTGTCTACTTTCACGACTCAGCCCGAGCTATCTACACACGTTCTGTTTTTGCCTATTGTGCACAATCCGTTGCTGTCGCCACAATATGCAGTTGTCACCTGTGAGCAAACTTCCACAGCCAAGGTTTATCTCATCACGAGGTGTCTGGCAGCTCTGACCTGCATGTGCCCGGGGGCATGTAAATGTCAACTGCACATGGATGCACTGACACTCGGGCCAAAGGCTAAACATGTATAAGCGGTAGTTGGCAACTCACGATGTTACATTGTGTGATCAGGTGTTATAAGTAAGAGATCACAAGAGATGCCCGCAGTCTCCTCATCGTACATATATTGTTGAAATCTCAGGACAGGCACGAGTAGATGACAGTAAATATTAGCATACGTGTTTGATAACAGATGATTGTCTTACACTGTCTGAAATCATGCACATGCAAATTTGTCACGACATTAGTTTAACCCAAAAGAAGTAAGACTTGGTAAAACATCATAATTCTATTATATGAATGGCTGTAAAGGGTTAATGTTGGAGATAAAATAAGTATATACTGACGTCCAAAAGAAACGATACAAAAAGGACTTAAATTATTTTCGATATTGTATCTTCACATCAAAGTTCAACTGTTAATGGTGTTATTAAGCGTACTTTAATTCCCAACAAGATAAAACAATCTCATTTTCTCATCTCGCAAAGTCTTGGTGTCGTTTGTGTTGAGCCTTAGTGTACATACCACATGCAGTTTGCGTTCGTTTCTTTCCAACTGTACAGGGACTTTAACTTGAAATATTACTATTGTCTGATCATGACAATAAAGGTTGTCACCCCCTCCCCCATAATGTTTTCACATATTAAAGTTCGAAAAGAACAGGAACGAGAATCAAAGATTTAATCAATTTAATAACTGACACTATGCTCATTTGAATACGATCATATAGCAACATAAAGCTGGGCAATGAAGTGTCTGGAGCATGAATGAGACAATATCTAGAAGCACACATGTCCTGTCCTTTTTATCATATGTGAAAACACATTTTGGGTGGGGAGTTGACAACTCTGAAGCTTTTGCGTTTTATTATGAGTGTTTGGTTACTTTGCAGCTCAATATTTTGTGTTATGTTGTTTTAAGATGGCGTCTCAATTAAACAAGAGCTTGAAGAAGAGCGGTCACCTTCCTCAGACATCCTTGTTTTCCGTCTCTCCGGGGTGAAGAAAGAAGAGGTTGGTGTTTAATGAGTAACATGGACGATTTGGTTACATTCTCAAGCCCTGATGGGGGATGGTGGGGCTCCCTTAGGGGCAAGTACCCCTCTTTCCACTTCAGCGTGCCTGCTTTGCTATGTTGGCACCAAATCAATCCCTTGATGCAACGACTGAATTGCACCATTTTGTATGCATGTTCTGTTTAACAAAATTTTCCAGTTTAACATGCCGCCGCCAGCCCCTACAAATGATATTTTTACCAAATACTGTGCCCTCACCCTCATGAATACTGGATCCAGGAGTGACCCTTTCCTAATTGATAGCATATGACAGCGCTTCTGTGCGAAAGTTGTGAATTTGCATTTCCTGTTTATTAATTTTGAAAGGTTGACATCAGTTAGAATTAGATGGACATAATAGTCATTGAATCATCCTAAACAAATTACATTGAATTTCAGTTTGAAAACAGGCTGCCCCAATTTAGAATGGAACTTGCGAAACTGGTAAACGATCGATGTCAGAAGCATTCGGAATGCCTCAAAAACAACATGAAAGTGGGGTAGGTAAACACCTGTATTAATCATACTGGATGTAATTAATCTTGTTTCAGTACCAGACTAATTACCAGATCGATTATGCATGGACTCTGGATTGTTTGTGAAATAGGATCACCAGTACATTAGACGTAATCAAACCCAATGGACAAATATATGATATAATGAGAAACTGATGCAGTGAAGAACTATGTGAACATTTACCTACAAGGATTATCATCAAAGCTTATTACAAATCGAATGCCATTGCAAGTCGTAAGGGGTAACATGAAAGATTGACTAGTCTTGTCGAAACAGTCCAACTCTATATAATATTATAATTGTCTTTGCAAGTTGACTGGGACACAAAATCGTGGGGTTTTAGTTTTTCATCATATTACGGATAGATTCAACCAGGTTAAACTATCACAACTCTCTCAGTGCACTCTTCCTGCTGGCATTAGAAATACGTGTCACCTTGGATGATTCACCCACTTCCTTCTCTAAGCTATGGTAAACCAACAATCCTATAACGATTGATTCTAAGTACATTTCTGTCAATGAAATAAACACGTTATTTACATGGTCAAATCGCACTGTAGACTCGTGAAGACAATCCAGCCCCGTGACCTACATTGAATATTGCTTCGAGATCAGAGGAGTTTTGATACACCGCAGTCCAAACTGGTCACATTTGGCCGTGCGACATGGACTATTTGCCGTACAAAGGTGAACACACCTAAGTATCTTGACCTCTATATCGCCAATTCATTCTACGCGTATGTGTGTAGCAATGACTTGAAACTTATAACCAAGTGATCTTGTGTGTAAACAACCAGAAAGCTTTTTTTCCTTCCATAATTTGCTAATTGAATTATTTTGTGGAGGGTGGGGTGAGGGCGCATCATAACTGACAAAATAAACACTTTGTATTTAAACGACATACTCTAGGTAGCTAATTAATGCCAGCGTCATAAATAATGTCTTCAATTAAAAATTCAACGGACTACAAGGTCTGAAAGGCACCACGTAGGTCATTGGAAATATACCGGATAGAGGTTGATACTGACGACTGACTTACAATTTTGTATTGAAGTACATTGTAACAAGTGGATACTGACGACTGACTTACAATTTTGTATTGAAGTACATGTACATTGTAACAAGTGGATACTGACGACTCACTTACAATTTTGTGTTGAAGTACATGTACATTGTAACAAGTGGATACTGACGACTCACTTACAATTTTGTAGTGAAGTACATTGTAACATGTGGATACTGACCATTGACTTACAATTTTGTAGTGCAGTACATTGTAACAAGTGGATACTGACGACTGACTTACACTTTTATAGTGAAGTACATTGTAACAAGTCGATACTGACGACTGACTTACAATTTTGTATTGTAATACATTGTAACAAGTCCATACTGACGACTGACTTACACTTTTGCATTGTCATACATTGTAACATGTCGTTTAATGACTCAAAGAACGCTGCTATTTGCTTGGAGTTTATTTTACGAAAAAACACAAATCGCAAGATGAACAAATGTATAAAAATGTGCAGGATGAATGTTGTTATTTATTTTATATCTACTACTAAGAAGCAAATCTTAATGAGTTGGCTTGATTACTCATTAAATTGTGTTCCACATTTGCTAAACTCTGTTTATATAATTATCGTCACTTGTTTTGATTAAATCTACTGACCTCAAGTCAAATATAATTAATTTGGTCTATGTTCACTACAAAACAGAATACAATATATCCATGTAAGTTTATGTAATGTTTATACCGGGAAATGAAGTCCTTAAAGCCACACATATGTAACGTATTCAAATAGGTGTTTAACATTTAGTTTAACTTTCATCCTGTCGAGAAACCCCTGTATTTGTTTAATGAGGAGTTAGTGTTGGGCGGCCAAGGAATGTTCTCAGCTCTCAGTAGGGCAGACGGTTGTCCGTGTCAGTAACTTCTCAAGCTCATCTGCATATATTTTACTGTATTTAATCGTTCAAGCATGCATTGAACCAACTTTATGAACACAACTATTTAAAAACTCGAAAACGTTACTTTTAAAAAGTGAAAATGGAAAAGTTAAAAATTTCTTCTTTCAAATATTCACGATTTTAACTTTGGCAAACTGACTCGGCTTGCTAAGCTGCGGCTTCACAGAATACACATGTGCTGTTTGGTTGTCTTCACGTGGTCAAATATGTCGGACGTGACGTCACCTGGAGCCAGGGGTGATGTCACGGTCTCAGTCTGATGTGTGTATTATAGGACCGAGGACGTGGAAGTGACCTCGCTCATAACTGAAGGTGCCCAGTTGGTGGTGGAGGTTCTGGTCAAGACTGTGTTCTCGGGAGACTATGCCATGGATTCATTGGACTATGACGAATTAGAAAAGTTGTTTCATTCGGATCTGCAAACACTTGATCTTCAGGTAGGATGCCTCCTTGTGCCACAGGATTAGCAGGTGTCTTAACGGGGTTTGACAGCATTTTGTGGGTCCGTCGGACTCTTTTAGCGTCTAAGTGAAAATCTTCACGACCAACATTTGCACTTGTCGTGTTCACACACAAACATGTAAGACTGTGTCAACGTTAAATTGTTCTGATGTACAAATCTACAACTGTGCATTTTTATATGTTGATTATTTCCAAATCTTGCTCCACGAAAGATATATATTCACCACGAAACTGCACGTGCTTTAGTTCTGTACCATCAGTCAGCCATTGTTTTCTTACATGCGGTGAAATAGTGTGATGCAGAAATTTGATATAAGATGTAGTGACAGTTAGACATTAGTATGTCACCCTAGCTCTTAGGTTTCTTTTCTTTAAAAACAATCTCTTTATTTGTGAACTTAAAAACATCGACAGTAACTTATATCATCATAAACCACAGGCACAGAAAGACGAATCTGTGTGTGAAAGTAACTGTATTCGATAATGAACATTTCTTGCAAAAAGAGTTAGCAGACCTGTCAACATTTGCTTCAATGTCTAACTTGCCTGTTTACCATCCCATCTGCAGCGTATTGCAAACAAACTTGTGTTTTTAAATATTTCAGTAATGCTGCACTTCATCAGTATGACCTCGTCGACAGCATGTTTGTGCAATATTTCCCTATTTGCGAAATTTCGGATTTGAAAGTAAACTAGGTTTTGCTTCAGCGTGATTAGACAAGCTTTATAATCCTCACACGAAACGAAATAAATAATTTGATAAATAGCTCCCGACCCTTATCCAAGTCATGATAAAGACTGGACGCCTAATGTTAGATTCAGTATAACAAGAAAGAAGATAGCGTTGAGTAACATTGTCACAAGTTTAAAAGATACCTAAAAGCTTTTCAAGCATGCGCGGGAACGTACGCCATATGTTGCACCTATATGTGAAAGTGTTTTTTGACAACATCGTTATAACTTTTTAACACGTTAACATTTATCTTCCAGAGTATCTACAGACCTTCAGTAAAGCAATTTGTCTTTCTGAATCTGTGTAAGTGTGTATTCTCTTGTACTCATGAATGTAGAGAATCGCAGACATCAAACTTGCAGTTTAAAGTTTTATCAAGACAAGAAACCAGACTCTTTGTTTTGTTTTAGCATGGCCCTGGGGGTGAGGGCGCCGTGGATGAGTCCAACCTTCCAGAATGGCTTGTTGGGGTCATTGTAGTGGTCATTCTCCTGATTGTCGTCTTCTTCGCCATGGTCATCTACTCACTTGTGAAAGAAAGGAAAAAGTAGGTATATTCTGCTTCATCTGCTCGTCTATGTCTGTTCTATTTCCGACGATTTTTGCATCCGTGTCACAGTCTTTATGTGTCTATCTCTGGGTTTCTCTATCTATCACTCTCTGTACTTTCCATTCAGACAAGTTAGATATAGTTGAACTCCCGTGTTATACATATACAAGTAATGTATACTTCTGTTTGCATCACATTGTAAGTTTACCAGTCGTAATCATTACATAACAACCCTGAGGCTTCCGGGGAGACACGTGGTATCGTTAAGGAAGAATAGGACCTCAGTATTCCAATGCTTGTCGTACAATGCGACTAAACTGGGAATCTTTTCATTTCAGTATTCATTGTATCATTATCTGTATTGAACTACTTTTCCCCGTTGCGTTATGGCTGAAATATTGCCCTTGCAACGTGAACCCCAATCTCAGCTCATGACATAACCCTACAAATATGCCAGTTTCCGTGATAAATGCCATATATGCTCACGACATTCTTCAACGACATGATATGCAGTGGTGAATTTAATCTGTAATAGTTTCATGATGGCACGTTGCAAAAATCAAGCCGTTGCCTTTTGCAAGGAGCTGCACAGAGTTCCCATTGATAACGTTTGCAAGATAACATGACAGAAGTCGCGAAATATTTTAATATAGACGTTTGCATGGCGAGAGTCCTCCTCCAACGTGAGAGAATGTCTGTCACTGTAGGGCTAAGATAGGGGCTTAGGTGATACTTGGTAAACAGACGAAACAAACACGTTATATTTGGTTATTTGGATTCCATGCAAGACACTGTCGTTTCTGAACCGTCTCCTTCCTCTTTGTTTCAATATTTGAAAACGCCTAGGGCATCATTTCCTAGCCGTGAGTGCACGTATCAACTCCGTGGCAGAGGAGTTTAATTGTATTTCTAGTTTGGGTTGAAAACATTACATAACAAAAAGGCGGAAAACGTTTGCCTGTGGTGTGGTGGGATATTTTGTAATACAACAGAGTAAATTGAAGAAAATGTATTCACAAACTAGTTGAGTTGACACTGCTGAAAACATGCAAGGTTACACTTTGATTATACACAGACATATACATCAATCACACTACGTACGAGCTCTATCATCCTGTTCTATACAAATAAAACATATATTATATTGTTTGAGGCTCATTGTCGAACGTCCAAACATTTGTGATCACACAAGTATGATATCATAATTCATAACAGTTTAGGTATTAAACATTTTGTGAATAGAAGATAATTGTTCCTGTAACAGTAAAATCAAATTTCCTGAGGCCCAATCTTCTATTTCGTGTCATGATTAAAGTGCCTGCTAAATTCACACATTATTTAACATTTCGAAATGAAACCAAACATAAAAAAACGAAAGTGTGTGCTTCCTCGGCGCAAATTTGGAATCTGGTCTCGAAAACCTCGATGGCAGTTGCATTTCAAATGTCTAGAATGATTATTTAACTGAGTAGTGTTTGATTGAATTTTCTTGCAATCTGTTCACTACTGCTACATGTTACCAAAAACTCGTTTTCATTCATGACTATCAAGTGGCCAATCTGGAGAAAGTTGTCAGGTTTAATGTTCCTTGACATAATCGTTTATTTTCAGACAAAGGGCAGGAAGTTATGGAAGTAATGCCGCTTCCGCATCGATGTGCGACGAGATAGAAGTGGGAAAAGATGATGGAAACATTCGGATAACTTCGTTTATTGTGGACAACGAAAAAGCCAACGGAAATGGATGGGTTGACACGGAAGCATCGACCCTCCAGAGACGGCCTCAGTCTGGTATCCACGGATGCATGAACCCAGCCTTTGTTGACGACGACGACCAGGGTAAAGCTAAGTCTTCGGAACACAAGAAAGGGGAAGCTTCTAAAGACACTGGTAAAGAAAGTAGCCATTCGGAAGTTCGAGAGAAGGCTGTTGACGTAGAACATCACCCTGAATCAGGGATTACCAGTGCTTCTAAAAACGGATCCGTTGCAAATGAAACAAAAACGGAAACAGAATTAGTTCCGAACCCTTCGTCCTCCAAAGATGAATCAGCAACCAGCGATAGCCACCAGGCGGAAGACTCGAACAGGGAAAAAGAATCTCCGGAGCCTTCTGAAACACGGTAAGGATTCACTAAATGTGAGGTAGGATCTATTTCTTTGATGTGGTGACACCTTACGATTTTGCCACAATACGTTTCACTCGGGTGGATATCACATACATATTTACATATCGGTGTATTTTAGTTTTCATTTATGCAGGAGGCATGTTTCGGCATTAACGTTATGTTAATGTTATCTGTTTGTCATGACAGTAATTTTAGATACTGAAATACATGAATTATTCAAAGTAAAAAGAAACGTCTTTATTATAAAGGAAACGTATACATACAGTTTACAAACATTAAAATACGGGTGTAGTTATCTTCAGGGACACTTATTTTAAATTCTAAAAGTCCAAGTCGGTAATTGTTTGATATTGTGTGTGTTTAAAGCCATTTCCAGCTACCCGGGACAGCCACAGCCAGAACCAGACACACAGCTCAGGGTCCCCTGCCTACTCCTTAATACTTGAAGGTCACATATACGCTCCCTACACAAATAACCTCTATCAACATGATAAAGTTGATTTGTATATTTAAGATTCATTTTCATATTTTGTATGATATTACAGACATCTACTAAATTGGTCGATGGCTTGACGAAGTTATTTAATTGTACAATGCCTAAACACAAACGTAAACTATCAGTTCCTAAAGATATGTTTTACATAATCATTGGTGACAGTTATGGTCACAGAACTGACCCAGTGTGCCTCCCCAGTCAGCCTTATCTAAACAAACGTCTGAGAGATCATGAAGTATTGAAAACTTGTTTCAGCGACTTCAAGAAAAATCTCTGCTGGGCGCTGTAACTATCTGATATGACATAACTACGCAGAGTTATGTCTGCCCTGTTGGGCGCTGTAACTATCTGATATGACATAACTACG
>JAUELE010218799.1:0-13122 GCA_031471655.1 Diodora aspera | reverse complement strand
TTTGTGTAGATTACAAAATCATTCAGAGCCGACGACCATATTATGCACTTGATTTAATTAATTACCGATTATGCAACAGATTTTTAAACAGTTGCATAAAGCATTTTTGTTTGCTTTTCGTTACGCAATTCGTTTAAAAATGATTGCGTATTTGTAAACTTCTATTACGTATTTACGCAAATACGCGTCTTATTTGTAGCCATGAAGTTCCATGATATATTTTCGAGTGAAATATCTTGGAATGGCATTAAAAACACCGATATATGTTGGAAAATTGGTTATTTTACCATATTTACCTACAAACCCTTCATATCTTAATAATTGGCCATCATACTTAACCACATCATTAATACATCTAACACCTTTATCGTGCCAAGAAACTGGGGTTTTTTTTATCTATACCTAGTTCAGTATCAAACCATAGTGATGTAGCAAGAAGCTCAATTTCAGAGCAATGTTGATCAACATTGGATCTGCAACTGTGTAAGTACGTGGCCCGTGATAATATAACACCCTTCCAAAAACATTACTTATTTGAGGCAGTATACTTTCCTTTATATACACTGAGTTAGCCAGCCATAATCTATCAGCCTGTGTTATGTTTAATAGAGAAGCAAGATTAGTCCATTTGGAATTACTCTCATAAAGTCTCTTCATCCAATTTGCTTTTTGAGATACAATAGTAATTTCCATATTGGGAACCTTAATTCCTCCATGTGTATGTGTCAGCATTATCATCGCTTCATTCTTTACTTTATCGGGCTGAGATCATATTTTAGTGTTACTTTGATCATTGTTGTGTTCAGTTAATACCAAAGGCAATACATAAAAAAAGTTGTTGGTCCGCAAGCTTTTATCGTCATTTGTGAGATATTTATCGATGCGGTTATATTTTACAGTAAAAAATACAATAAATTACACTTCTGTACTAAGTTTGATAAGACAGCTTGTAATCATAATTATAATCATAATTGTGATAATTGCTTCGCGTTCTGTGAACGTTCATAAAAAAAATATGTTGTGATGTTTTAAGAACACTGATTTGTATGATAAGAATTACAATCAGGATTTTAGATCGATATAGAGCGCAAGGAGAATATGAAACATATGTGAACTATATAAATGAGTATTCTATTGACTTTCTTTTATCAATTTTCTAAACATTTAACAAACAGGCAATCGTAAAAGCTGTGCACATAACGTATAAAACTACCCAGATCGATACTGATTAAAAAACCTGTGTACTTGGAGCGTGTATTCGGTCTGCTGTTGTGAGGAAATGACCATGTTCATTCTCCGCTATGATTTAAAAACTGTCCTCGCAGCTAGGAACAACTCTCTACAAACGAGACCTTACATGTACGAGCACGTAAACTGATGAGCAAAAGAAAGTAGGTAACGCCTTTATCAGACAAATAACATAGAAACTAGGGATCTTCAATCAGATGCTCAAATATTGTCACTAATAATTCATTTGTGGACCAAAATGGCAAGAAGATGCGCGATCTGAACAACGCTCGACACACGAGAAAATACGAACAAGTAAACTTATGAGTAAAGCAAAACTAAGTATCGCCTTTAGCAATAAAGAAAAAAACTAGGGATCTTGAATCAGGTACTCAAAGGTTGTCACTTATCATTATTCATTTGTGGACCGCAATGCCAAGAAGATGCGCGATCCGAGCAAGTTACAGTCGGGTAAAGGTCGATAGGGTCATTCCATATGAACTCAACCAAAGTTCAGCAATTTTCTGCAAAAAATTGTGGAAGAACCTCTTCATATATAATAAACACATCCAAAGTTTTAGGCTTAAACTTCTAAGGGTTTCTGAGATACGGCCCTCCAAACATCAGGGACCATGTCTACATTTTGTGCTTTTAAATCCCAAATGTAAATTTTAGGCAGTTTTGAAGGCCCATATCTTGAAAACCAATCAGAGTTTTGTGGTGAAATTAGCTACCTTTGATCATTTGCACCCAGGCTTTTTGAATTTGACATCACAACTCATCCATCTCTTCTCATGTTTGAGTTGCTGGTCTCTCAAATATGAATCGTTTCATGGGCAGAATTAAAACAATTCAATTTTCAAAGAGCTTCTGTCAGCCCAGGATCGTTTACAGTGGGTGTCTGCTCCTGGATTTCGGTCATTTGTGAACAGGTCTGTCTGCAAAAGGAAGATTGACTATAGTCAAGTCAATAATATTGGAGTAGGAGCCTCTGAAAAGGGTTCCAACTGGAAAAAGGGACAATTTGGGCTGGCAATTCACCATGTGGGCAGTTACTCATGTGAATGAAACTTTTTCGGCATAATTGTACATATCTTACCTTCATGTGTTTTAAATTGTAACTTGTTTTCTCATCTCCTTCACTGTTAAATAATGTTTTTCAAATATTGGCCTATTTTGCATAAATGCCCCTTTTTCCTCTTTGTTCCACTGGATCAAAAGTCCCCAGGTAAAAATACAGACATGTTCAGGCGATGACAATTCTATATACATGTCCAATAAAATATCATCACTGCTACAATATGGTGTAGTAATGACAAATAATTCTTCATGGCATCATTTCTCTTCGACAGAATGTGAAATTTGCCCGGAATTAGCAATGAACAGTGTCTTTATGATCATGCACCATGAGGTCACCTGAACTCAGGCTCATTTGCATATGGATCATTCCACATGAACTCAACCAGAAGTCCCATGGTGACCGACTCGGAAAATTCTGAAGAAAACCTCTACATATACAATAAACACATCCAGGACTCGTACCAATTCATGCGAAAAATGACGTATCGGGTCATTCCATATGAACTCAACCAGAGGTCCCATGGTGACCGTCTCGGAATATTGTGAGGTACCTCCACATATACTATAAACACATCCAACATTTTAGGCTTGAACTTCTAAGGGTTTCTGAGATACGGCCGGCTCTCCAAAAATGAGAAGAGATGGATGAGTTGTGATGCCAAATTCCAAAAGCCTGGGTGCAAATGACCCAGGGTAACAATTTTCACCGACAAACTCTGATTCGTTTTCACGGTATAGGCCTTCAAAAATGCCTTAAATTAAAGTTTGGGATTTGAAAGCGCAAAATGTAGACATGGTCCCCTATGTTTGGAGGGCCGTATCTCAGAAACCCTTCAATTTCAAGCCTAAAATTGTGGATCTGTGTATGATATATGTAGAGCTACTTCAACAATTTTTTTCAGAATTTTCTGAGTCGGTGTCCGTGGAAAATTTCTGAACTTTGGTCGAGTTCATATGGAATGACTAATATTAGCTTCAAATGCTAGGCTTAAAGATTACGTAGATAGTCAACATTAACAAATAGCCATGTGAAAAAGACAGAAGTTTTAAAAAAACAGGATTTCATCAGGTGCCACACCACTTTTAAAAACTCATTACAAAACTGAAGAATGTCTGGGTTGTATGCAAATCATCCTGAAGTCATGTGACCTCATAATGTACATTCATAAAGACACTTTGTTTCATAACTTTTCATTGCTAATTTGTGGGCAAATTTCACATTCTGTGCAAGTTAATGATGCCATGAAGAATTATTAAATGTCATTACTGTATCATATAAACATGTCTTTATTTTTACCAGGGGACTTTTGATCCGATGAAACAAAAGGGAAAAAGGGGCATTTATGCAAAATATGCTAACATTTGGACACATATTTAACAGTGAAGGAGATGAGAAAACAAGGTACAATTTAGAATGAAGGTAATATATGTACAATTATGCAGAAAAAGTTTCATTCACATGAGTAACTTTTTCCGGTTGGAATCCTTTTCAGAGGCTCATGGCTCCAATATTATTGACTTGACTATAGTCAATCTTCCTTTTGCAGACAGACCTGTTCACAAATGACAGAAATCCAGCAGCAGACACCCACTGTAAATGATTCTGGACTGACAGGAGCTCCTTGCAAATTGAATTTGTGATTTCCAACCATGAAACAATTCATATTTGAGAGACCAGTACCTCAACAATGAGCAGAGATTGATCAATTGTGATATCAAATTCTACAAGCCTGGGTGCAAATTACCGAGGGTAGCAATTTTCACCACAAAACTCTGATTCGTTTTCAAGATACTGGCCTTCAGAACTGCCTAAAATTAACGTTTGGGATTTGGGAGTGCCAAAAGTAGACATGGTCTCCTATGTTGCCGTATCTCAGAAACCCTTAGAAGTTCAAGCCTAAAATTTTGGATGTGTTTATAGTATATAAAGAGGTACCTCACAATTGTTTTCAGAATATTCCGAGTCGGTCACCATGGGACCTCTGGCTGAGTTCATACATGTATGGAATGACCCGATACGTCATTTTTCGCATGAAATGGTACGAGTTCTGGATTCAACTGTAGTCCTACCCCTAAAATGAAAGATTCCTAATTCTGTATCTCCCTGGACACCAAAACAGGCAATAGGGCATCTGAGTCCAAGAACTGTTTGAAACGGTCATAAAATGTTACAAACACGCCTCATCTTGCTGCGGTATCGTGTGAAACGCAGAGTTTTGATTTTGTAGTTCCAGTGGCGTAACAAATGAATCGACATATTATCGCCATCGCAGTCGCATCAAGATATGGACAGTTCCAAATAAGACACAGTCCGCAACATTGGATATCCAAAGTGTCGCCAGTAGTCTGACATCTGGGATGCAGAGAGTCTTTCAAAAAGTTGTTGATCATAATATTAAATAAAATCGGACCTATTACATTTCCTTGGCGAGTACCATGTTCACAAGCGTACACGCCTAATATATTTCGGACAATTGTAATAAATGTAACCTCAGATGTAATCAAGATATGGACAGTTCCAAATAAGACACAGTCCGCAAGATTAGATATCCAAAATGTCGCCAGTAATCTGAAATCTGGGGCGCAGTAAGTGTTGATCATAATATTGAATAAAATCGGACCTATTACATTGCCTTGGCGAGTTCCATTTTTAAGAGTGTACACGCCTAATATATTTAGAACAATTGTAACAAACGTAACCTCAGTTTTATGAGAATTCCATCTTCCAAATCTGGAAAGGGTTCGCTTTGTCATCTCTCTCCCTTTCCCGCCCGCCTACTTACTTTTCTGTATAATCGGATGCACTAAGGAACTAACCCTAATCCATAAATGTATATGATAATAATAAGACTTGCATATAGGGTAAGGGTTTTGTTTTAGGATTAGCCAGAGCATCCTAGAATGATGAGAACAAGTAAGTAGGGGAACGAAAGGAACTGTTTCCAAAATACTTTTCAGCATCCAAAAAGATACAGAACATGTATTGCTTGAGATAACTGTTTGTGTGTATCAGATTGTACACGTACACCTTGAGCTGCACGGAACGCCATTAACTGACTGAACTCTATAGAGAGCAGTTTATTTGTCTCTAAATAAGGCCACTTGAAAAAACAGTAGTCGCGTCCTTTTCTCTGGAAACAGGGAAGGTATGGGGTCAGCAAATTTTTTAATTTATTTTATTTACATTTCTGTAACGGGTGACATAGATAGCAACACGAAGTGATAGGAATTCATTCCTTGCAAACTTTTCAATAAATTAAGCAAGCAATGTTGTCAAAAAGAGAACAGTAATTCGAATATGAGCGTTTTAGTATCCTTATTGGTGACTCGAGGGTGAGGAATCAGAGAATTATACTTGGAGTGATGCTTATTCCAAAATTGGATGTTTCTTTTAAGGGTTTGACAATGGTAATTCTTCACTATTCAAGATGAACAATCGAATACCAAACATTTTAAATTGCCGGTTTAACTTTTATATATAGTTATGTTTACAAGTTATAAACTTTAAACTTGCCCCTTAAGCACATTATTTGATCAAACTTAACAACAAAAAATCACAAGGATGAAGGCAAAGATTCGCACATGTAGGAGGTCATGTGACACAGCTCGTGGATTGTATGGTGAGACACAAACTAGTTACATAAAACAATTCCCAAGATGAAATATAGTAGACGCGAACAAAATTAATATTACTGTTAATCGAAGGAGTTAGCGAGCGATGTTGAATCTAACGTGGTTGTCGGCAATCATTCAGCCATATCATCATGGCGTCGGTGCCAAGGGGTCAATCAAAACGAGATTCGAGCCACAACCGTCAAGTCTGGCAGATTACTCGCCTTACAAGCTAACCACTGCGCTATCTGGCCACCGTGATAATAAACGACTGAGTATAATTTTAACTATACGGACGTCCAAAAGAAAGTATACCAAATGATTTCAATTAGTTCCCCTGACGTCTTTATGCCATAGTTGATCAAAAGGATGTTTGGATTTCGGTGAGTGTAATTTGATTGAAATCTTCTCATTGATAAACCTTCCACGTCTTGAAGGGATAGCTCTTGTATATCCAACGAATTTGTGAATTTATTCAGTAGTCTCTCAAAATCTTGGTATGCTTTCTTTTGGACGTCAGTATATATTACATACCATTTAGGGCAATGAACGCAACGCGTGAAAACTAATCTATATGAATTATATATTTGCGAAGTTAAATCCAATACAAATATGCATCTTCTGACCCATGTTTATGTGTGTGCATATTAGCTTGTTTCAAAAACATTTGACCGACCCTTCGACATGCAAATTATGACATACTATCTTGACATCTGAATAACGAAACAGCAACAACATATGGGTCAAGGTTCTTTTTCAGCGATCCTAAGCAAGTCGGTGAGCATTTGGCATGCCTGTGTTTGTAGGATGTCCTAGAAATGCTCTGTACGCAGTACCCGTTATACCAGCAATCTACCAGCCTTGGCGGTTATGGTTCGAACCCCGCCCGGGCACATCTCTTTCAGCCGGGAGAGACAAGAGCCCCGACACCGACGTGATGTTGGTGAAACCGTGGTGATGTGACTGAAAGATTGTAAAACTCCAAATCACTAACTCACTAGTATTGAATAATTACAAAAATGTACAGACCCAGTCCCACACTGGACCTCCAAAGAACAATAATAGAAATTAAAACATTGCCTTGCTACTAGCAGCTACATACTATAGTTATATAGATTTAGAAATTTTCATAAGCGAGAACGTTTCCTTTCGAGACAAAATATAATATGGTGCTGCATCCGCATTCAATGCGATTTCATCCCATTTCCGTACACCAATTGTCGGAATTCGCAGTCATTGTAAGTACCTGTTTCAGATCGGTAAGATTGCACGGAAACCTGAAGCGAGTTCAATGTACATTAAACAGCTTCACACTAGTAAAATTTAAAATTCGATTTGAATACAGATTGGGTCTGCAAGTAGATTTTATCTGTTTATCCACCAGTATTTAGAATACCCAATTTTCACAATTTTCTGCGGTAAATGTTTACAAACATTCAGCGATGGGGTATGGACAATGACACGAACCCAAATTCTGTTACAAATTTGATTTTCCACGATTTTCATACTTAGTAATCATTCAGCCCAACTGGCATCATCCTGAATTTTTCGCTGTATATTTTATCTAGAAGTAATTTGTAATTAATTAGATGGAATGAACAACATTGTTTCCTCAACATGCTGCAGCTTAACAGTATTACCTACAGTCATTGGAACAATGTACAATCCACAACATTCGTCAACTCCCCAGGGAGTACACAACCCAAGTTGCCATTTAGGCGCTAAAAGGTTAACTTTCATATTACAGACCATATCGCTTCCGACTAGGTACCCGATATCAGCAGTTTGATGACTGAGGTAATTTACGAGCAAAGGCACTTGTCCAAGGTGACAACACCGACACTGTCAGTGCTTCAGTTCGATGCAGGGGCGGACCCTTGAAGTCCAGGAAGCTTTCCAAACCCGGAAGATTTTCACATTTTTCTGCGGTAAATGTTTAAAAACAATTCAGCGATGGGGTATGGACAATTACACGAACCCAATTGGCATTTTCTCGCTATTCATAAACTGATGGGAAAACTACTGTTTATAAATCAAACTGCATACAGTTTTATAAGATATAGGAGTTCACTGTTTGAATTTGTATTCCTTTGAGAAAAAATGCAGTGAGATATCATTCATGAAACTTTATTTGTATTCTGCATCACTCACTCACCTTTGATTTTTAGATAAGAAGCTTCCTGAGTATGACGTTGTATGGTTATGTAATTGTTACTGAACTCCGATAAAACATGAACCGGTAAATTAGTAACAGCTGGCTTCCTATGGTTCACATCTACCTATTACTGTTAATGTATGTCCACAGAAAAAAAACTCTAGTAAAAATAATTAAATCCGCGGCATGCTGTTACAAATTTGATTTTCCACGATTTTCATACAGTACTCAGTCAACTATGTTATCATTCAGTCCAACTGGCATCATCCATTTTTCGCTGTATATTTTATCGCAGTCCAGAAGTAATTTGTAATTAATTAAATGGAATGAACAACATTGTTTCCTCAACATGCTGCAGCTTAACAGTATTACCCCAGTCATTGGAACAATGTACAATCCACAACATTCGTCAACTCCCCAAGGTTAACTTTCATATTATTGACCATATCGCTTCCGACTAGGTACGCGATATCAGCAGCTTGAGAACTGAGGTAAGTTACGAGCAAAGGCACTTGTCCATGGTGGCAACGACGACACTGTCAGTGTCTCAGAGCGATGCAGGGGCGGACCCTTGAAGGCCAGGAAGCTTTCCAAACCCGGAAGATCACCCATCCAACTATTCACCGAGCTCTACGTTGCTGAGCTTCACAAGCTCGTTATATCATCGTGCCTTGCACGAGGCCAGCTGACCTCACCTCACTGATATGGAGCTGTGACGCGGGGTAGGATACAAAAAAATGAGAAATATCTCGTGACCAATTTAAGGCGGTGCACACGGTCTGATTTGACATAATTTCAGGGGAAATGAATGTGCACGCAGTGGGCGTTAGAAAACAATAAAACAGTTCATTTAGAGTTAAGTCACATCACGGACCTTAATTAAGGTCCGTGGTCACATGCAAGATAGACGGTTCATTTAGAGTTAAGTCTCTTGCATCACATTGATTGCCATTAAGAACAGAAAGGACAGATCTTGCACTGGAAGATGTCGTGGATACAACAAGTAGATGTGGATGACATCTGGGATATACTGGGGCGTACTGGTCGCTACCAATTCAGTCAACTTCTGATTATCATTCTGGCGTATTTTCCACAGACGTATCATGTTTTATCAGCCGTCTTCCTTGGTAAACCGACATGAGTTCATATCTTATTTTTGTGCTATATCATGACAGGATACCACCAAACTGGTCGCCACACGTTAGATCAACGAAGAACCCAATTCGTGTGATAATGTTAATATTTATTATTAATTTTCCTTTCTGAAATAAGGGCACATTCCATGTTCGTATTAATAATTAGTATTATCGATTTTGTTTGTTGTTTGAGGAATGTCGTCAAAGTTGACTGGTCCTAAGAATGGAAGCAAGCCATTTGTAAATATAATGTACTACAGATGGGGCCTACGAGTCCATTTATGTACTTGTGAAACATTTTCACAATAACATCGACAGCATTTGATCGCTGTTTTCAGCTTTCAAGGCTAAGTTGTGGCGACTGTTTTCGGTTTGGCGACGAGTTCGGTTTAACCTTCCTGAAATACGTAAGACTTAGTTTAAATATCTCCTCCAACATATACCGTCTTATCCTCAGGGAGGACTAAAACGTTATTTGACACTGTTTTTAGTTCTCCCTGAGGATAAGACGGAAACATGTTGAAGGATACCAAGTGTGGTCATTTCATTTAAACTGTCATATATATTATACTGTACACTTGATCTTTTATTGTTTAATAACATTAATGACATTTTTACAAACAATCAGGACATTTTCTTTTGCAAACTATTTTTTTTTCATTTCATAGCATGATAAGTGCCGACGAACAATTATTTTTTTAAACTATTTATATTTTATTCAGGATCAGTTTGATTCGTAATGAAATGACAGGAATATAAAATGTAAAGTGCATTTAAAAGGGGCAGATTTTGCGCCGCAAGGGTTAGGGTGCAAAACCGGTTTTTGTGTAACATTTTATAATTATGAACTGACAAATATATTTGCAGTCTATTATATTTAATCTGGATTATTAAGTTTCTCCAAATTGTCTGAAAAGTACTTATTTTGAAAACTTTCCAATCCCGGGACTGGGAAGCTTCCATACAAACAATGAGCAAAATGAAAATGGCCAATGGGATGGAAGTGCATGTGACGTCACGCGCATCATAGGTCACGAGGTCACGGAAACGAGACTGGGAATATGCATACCGGCCGGATAGCGCGATGAGGCATTTTGTTACAACGTAATTAGCGCTTTAAATTTTATGAGATTTTGTGTGATGCCTTAATAGTGTTAGTACTTTATGTACGCCAAGTTTTCCCCGTATTCTCTTTTAAAAATGAAATGAACCTACATGCACCCTTACATAAATGTTACGGTTGAATCTGATACAAGTAATATTACTTTTGTGCTTTACATGCACTGATATATTGAAAATATATCGGATATATTGTTTGATTCTTGCCATTGCGGAGATTTTCTCATGCAGCGACTCCTTGGTTGACGTTTTTGTTTCTGTATAAGGTTAGGCGAATGAGCACACTTGCAATCTACCCGTTGATGATGAGAACCATGGCGCCATCTCACTCAATGAATCCGACATCACACTGTCCAGTTGTAGCGTGGTGGTAGGAAACACAAGCAACGGCGATGGTTACGAAGTGTCTTGCAACAAGGCATTCAACTACAGTCAACCTCGAGACAGGTCATTTATATCCGAGGTGCTGTGTCCCCGTTGGTCAGCCGTCAGCACAGATATTATCATTAAGTTACAATACGAAATCACTGTTATATCTCTGTAATTCCTCCGGAACGCGAAACAGGTCAGGTGCTATCTGTGTGAAATAATTAACATAAACTGTAAATCATACATTGTAAACGTTTCGAATCCACTTTCTCTTTGTCCCGGCAGATGGACACGGATTTATTTTCTACTTTCAAATAACCAGCTTTATTGCGACTGGCTTTGATCGTAAGTTGCTTCAGTCCACACGACTGAAATTGGGTACCTGGTCGGAAAGGGATCATTATTACATTGTATTATTATTATTATTATTGTTGATAAATGATAAATATCAGCAGGGGCGGGTCGGGTAGTCCTGGCTCAGTCACCCAACGAGGGATCATTATCAGCTCAAGTATCACTGCACTTTCTAAACGTAACCCTGACAGCGAATGGGATTGGCTCCCAAGATGCGCTGCCTAGTCGAACCCACCACGTGCCTTGCGCAAAATATGGCGACTGCCCAATACTCTGTGCTCTCGGTGTTGAACTCCGGGACATTCCTGATCTGATTTCTCAGATCGGGAGGAACCACACCAAGGGCACCGAGAACAATTATTATATGAGAGCAGTAACTCATTAACATAACTTATAACTCCGACATTCCAGAGCTTAAAGAATACGTCCATGCATTTATGTTAAGTGACCTAAATTAAAACTTAATATACACATATATGTTTAATACATGTATACACATATACGTTCACTCACGCAGCATTATAAAACATCACAATGATGTCCAATAAACCAACGGTGCGAGCAGCTTCTTTTGTCGTTTGATATCTTCTGCCAGGCATATTGTCTGCTGATGGTGCCACAAGTCACAGAATAGACAAAGACAGCAATAGAAACGTTCTTCTTAATTTCTTTTGAGCTTCACTTCCATCAAACGATTATTCAATATTCACGTGCACCTCACTTCTCTAAAGTAAGGTCTGGTTAACGCTAAGGTATGGAGCTCTTTTTGAATCAAAATTATGTTCATGGAAACAGTAGTTACATGTATTTCATAACTCAGAAAAACACATCAGTGATCCTAAACTGTTTTATTAAGTTTATCTGGACTGTATGTTTGTCTCTATCGTAACAAAACTTCAGAGTCTGGATGACAGACGTCTAGACCATTGTTGGGAAGAACATCTCCAATGGTTTATCGTCCGGCCCAAACCCCTAAAATCAAATGGTCGCTCCCTAATTGTTTTAACTTTTTGTATTAGTTGTAGATATAATTGTCTTGATAAATGTATTGTTACAGTCACAACATCACAAACCCGCAACTTACAACATGTTTAACATTCTGATCATGTTTCGTCGCAACAGGGAAACAATGGCCCGCTTGACGTTATGTTTCTGGAATTGTTTCCAACATCTCACCGGCCTGTGCTTGGTCTCCTTTTGACTCTCATGTGGAGTGTGTCACTTCTGTCCTTGACACCTGTCGTATACCTGACCAGGGAATACGGATGGAGGCTTCAACAAGTCATCTTGTCAGCATTCAGTGTATTCTCTATTCTTGAAATATGGTAATGATGATGCTATTTTAACGGTTTTTGCATGCTTTGCCACTCTTTTGATACTACAAGGGGATTTGATTTTGTGTGGGCGATATTGCAAGAGGATATAATGACAAATTCAATGACAAAATATACTGTGGTGTATGTGAGAGTCGCCTAGTGTTGGGTCCGATCTTGTAGCTCGTCAATCTTCAGAGTTTTTGGTTTTACGTCTTCCTAATACAATACCATTCCAAACAAGTATTACAATTTAACGCTATTCCTTTTTTCGGCTGTTGGATGAGTCCTTGCGCTGGCTGACTGCAAATGGAAAAGACAAACGAGTGTCTAAGTTCATCAAGAAAGCAGCAAACATGAATGGCAAGAACTTTGACACTTCATGGCAGAGTATACAACAGAGCTGCGTGAAAGATGAACTTACACTGCTGAACGTTGAGGAGCCGGGAGTCACGGAGGGGGATGATGACAAGAGGACACAAGACAAAGCGACAGGCACCCACAGAGTCGGATATACTGACTTGGTCTGCAACCGAATACTCAGAAGGACAACGTATATAGTCTGTTACATGTGGTAAGATGGCCGTTATAATGTTTGTAGGCGAAAAAGAAAACAATCGCATTGTTATCAGTGGTAAACTAGCTTTGTAACCTGCAATTGTCTGGTTCAGTTTGATGTTTGCTACGCTATCAGTCTTGGTTTTGTACTGGGCCCTTCATTGGAAGTAGTCAAATGCACTGGTTTGTATTGGGTCCT
>JAUELE010218788.1:0-13124 GCA_031471655.1 Diodora aspera | reverse complement strand
TTTGTAAAGAAGAAAGTTTTGAGGTTAGTTTTAAAAATGTCCACAGTAGGTGATTGCTTGATGTGAAGGGGTAGAGAGTCAGGATGTTAACATGCTCCAGCTACATTTAAACCCACTGTTGGTTGTACGTGCCTCAAATACAGGATTCAAATGCAATATATATGACACTTAAATTGTTTAGCGATGACTGACAGACACCCGAGTCTTCAGTATGTGTAATAGTTAACTGGTTTAAAATCCTGAAAAACCAAAACTGAAAGGCAATACATGTACAACTAGATAAGTTGTTCCAGGAACAAAAATAAGTTGCCATTGTTTATTTCGAGAAAAATTCAATCCCTGAAAGATAACAGTTAATCTATATGTATATATCCCGTGTGTGTGAGGCACGTTTTGTGTAAGAGTAGTGTGTGAGGCACGTTTTGTGTAAGAGTAGTGTGTGTGAGGTAAGTTTTGTGTAAGAGTAGTGTGTGTGAGGCAAGTTTGTGTTAGAGTACTAGTTGTAAACAGTTCCCGAGCTACGCTGACAAAGTTTCAACACTTGGTTACCATGAAGAAACACATGGTTGCCATGGAAACGTGAAATATAATTTTCAGAAAATTCAAACCCCAAAAGGTACAACTAAGCTGTGTGCTCCGCATGTTTACAAAATACTGAGCGGTTCCAGAGTTATGCTACAGAAATGAAAATGACAGTTTCCAGTCTCAGGTGCCATGGAAACGGAAAATAGTATTTTCTGAAACCGGAAAAGACACGTTTACAAGTTTAGTTTCCTATAATTGAGCAACAAAGTTATATCTTAGGAAGTGACCAATTTATTTTTATGAGGGAGACTATTTTTCAACTAAATAGCTAATATGCGGAGAATTATTTTGGAGCAAATAAATAAATTGCGTGGAACAAGAGAAAACAATAAATAGCTTGCAGAACTATATACATTTGTTGTTATTTTGAAGTTTATGATTATGAAATGTTATGAAATTTTGTTTTCTTCATTATAAATCGATCAGAACGTGTCTCCAACGATCTGGGACTCCAAAAGCTTCCGGGGCCTTGACGGCCCCCTCAGACTATGCCTGACATCCTTGGATCACCCTCCCCCCCCCCCCCCTCTGCAATTGCTTGCGTCGGCCCTGTTATTATAATATTATGTGTATTGCCTTATTTGGACTAGTTACAAAACTCACTTTGATGCAAATAGAGGCAGGAAAATGCTTCTTATAGCTTCTGTAAATTAACATTTCCTGGGCAGGATGAACAAAATACATAGTTTGTCGGTAATTTTCTAAGATAAAATGAATTGTCAAAAAATAGTTTGCAAGGGAAACATCTTGCAGCCTCGTCCCACCATAACAAGTAAATGATCGCTCCCTTTTTACAGACTGTTTTCCAACAAACGACTTCGAAATACCTCCGACAAAACAGCATATTTTCAATATGTAAAAGATAGCACTCAATAAAACGCTGTGTTCACATGAAGCAGCTGCTGTCAAAATACAATCCATGACAGCAGAGACTTTTGATGACCAGAGACACTAAGATACACGGGGTTGGAAAAGAGATCAAATAGTTTTTCATTTGTAGAGTTTCTTGTCGACGTCAATATACAAAATATTGATTGCGTTCTATACACATTGTTACAGGGACATTTAAACTCTCGTGGCCTTATTCATTGCTACCTGCAGTGTCCTTAAATTACCTGCTACTCATGTAGTAGACAATCAAATATCCCGGTATGTCGATGAATCCAAGCACAAACATATTAACATAAAGATTCCCGCCGATGTTACCGACACCAAAGGCGATACCATAGTAAACGAACGCCACGATGGCCCTGAAACACAACACAGTTTTAAATAATCAAAATGGTTCAACTGTGTAATCATTCATGATTATGAAGTTTCAAAGAATCAAAACATAGTAAGAGCTCATTTTGAATATTTTGAGTGGGAGTGACTTCGGGTTTCACGTCGTTTTCGCAATCTTTCAGCCTCATCACCACGGTCTTCACAACATCACATCGATGTCAGGGCTCCTGTCTCTCCGGGCTGAAAGAGAGGTACCGGGCGGAACTCGAACAACAACCGCCAATGCTGGCATATTGTTGGACCGACGCGCTAACCACTGCGCCATTCCGCATCGGTGAATATTTTGAATGCGTTTCAGTTCCTTCATAAAACAACAATCAAACAAGTATCTAAACCATGGACACCATTTCAGGGCAATCTTTAAATGATCAATCCTCACTTATCCTTTCATCATTCATTAATATTACAAGGCATTTGCGCCGATCAAAATGAAGAGAATGTTTTCATCTTGGCGTTAACAGTTATTATTGTAAGTTCAATCCGATAAGTAGCCCGAGTTTCTGACCCTAGATGGTCCCTATACTATGTTTCGTGATAGTCACTATTTGGGGCCAGAAAATCGGGCTACCCGATATGTAACTGAATCCACTTTTGAGAGAAATCGTAATCTGAATCACATTGATTATAAAATCACTTTACATTACTTGACTGTTAAGCTGTAGTCCAGTTCCAGATTTCAGACTGAAGCCAGTTTGATGTGCAATGCCTGCTGGGAGAAAAATGAAGGGAGCAACAATTCAGTATTGTTGTCCTTCAAGAAGCATGGGTTGTGAAAGCCTTAGCTCTCTTCAGTGTCAAGTTGTCACTTGACGAACGCTCTGTACTGTTTCATTGATGTTACTTGTATTCACTGGTTCAACATCAAGGATTCGAGTGTGAAGAAACTCTTTCCTTTACTCTCATGAAATATAGAAAACCTGACTTGCCATGTAAGTTGAATCACCACCGACTGTAGCACCATCTTCCAGCCTTTGTAAAGCTCTAAATATGTGTACTTTTGGCCAGATTTACGAAAAGTTCGCTCCTCGTCCGCTAACGCTTGAAGGATTGTTTTTGTTTCAGCAGGTTTTTCCCGTCTGTTGATACGTGCCATTTTCTCTACGACTTTCTCTGCCTCATCTATACGACCTTGGACAGCAAGCCATCGCATACTCTCAGGCACAAAACTGTTAGAAAGATTGGCGAGTGTTAGTATACATGTACATGTATATGCGACGGTATTTGTCTCAAAGCTACATTACATTTCCCGGTATTAATATTGGTAAAATACAGTAAAACTACATAAGACTTTACATGTACATTACTTGAACTAAATGTTGTGTTCTAAAAATGGATGTTGTTAGATAATCATTTCATCGAAGGTGCATTCTATTTATGGTATCTACGAAATGTTCAGTTATTTAGAATAGCTATAACCGTGAACAACAGGTGTGATTCGACGATGGTTAGGTCGCGGGATCGATCCTACATGTACATGTAGCTAGCGCCGCGCTGTGTTGTACCCTTGGACAAGGTACTTCTTCACTTGTTCCAGTGAGCTCAGCTGAAAATGAGTATTGGTGCTGCACTGCGACGACAAACACCTGTAAGGGTGGCAAAAGAATTTCGCGTATACACATGGGTAATATAGAGTTATTATTGTCATTTGTCGTGACGTCCGAAAAAAACGGACCTGAGAGGAATCAGAAACACCGTTGTAAGTACATGTATATCTAAGCTGTTTAACTGTTTATTTACTTATTATAAGCTGCAAATTCTATTTAATGTCCTCTGAGGCGAGTATGCGGAGAATTGTAACTACACCATGCATCTTCCAAATAGAATGTAAACACGAAATATTGAGCCTGAATAGTACCAGAAATATTGCAAAAGAACGAAAACAGACAGATAATGAAATGCACTTGACGTACCGTCATCAAACATTAGGTCCCGCATCAATGACGAATTCCCCAGGGAAATTACACCTTTCAGGGAACGTACAATAGTGCTCGTGACAATAAATATCTGCAACAACCTACTCATTTGTGAGGAAGCGCAATGACTTATCCCGTTTCAATTCCCTGAACACGTTCACGTGGAAATTGCAAAAACATCAACTCACATACAGTAGTGACTGTACACAATGCGGCAATGTTGGCAGCTAACACGGAAGTAAAGTAACTGTAAAAACGCCATCTTTGTGTCAACATAATAATAATAAATAAATAACCATGCAGGACATAATTATTCAGGGCCCCAGTATCCACATAAATCTGCGCTCTCACTAGCCTTCAGAAACTAGAGATGTTGAATACGCAGTTACACAAACTGGTAAAATGAACTGAACAGGTGTGTCGTGATCAGCATAAATAGTGTTATATAAATTGCAGGAAATTACTACAATCACTAAATGGATCTTTATCATTGAGAAACAAGCAATAAACCTAAATTTCTGAGCATATCTATGTTTTCCAATAGAATGATTCCTCGAAATCGTTACTTTTAATTTGTCATAAGGAAATCAAAACGTTCCACAAATCAATGGTGCTTTTGTTGGAAACTGAACTAAGACGATGAACGTCATCTTGGTGATGTTACTAAAATATTCCATAACCAGGTAAATAATAAATCTAAATCATACCAACATGCCGACAATGACATACATGTATAACCATGTATAAATTCCGTCTCTGTTTAGGTAAGCAAGCATAATATTCACATCTTGCATGACCGACTTGGGGATCAGGTCACTTCGTACATTAACTATGTCGTACCTAGTCATAGTCATCTCGTACCATATTCATCTCGTACTGTATTCTACTCAAAAGAAGCTTAGGGTCAAACATAGTGATAGCACTGTTTTCTTTACAAGAAGCAGTGCATCCAAATTCCACATGATAACATGATAAGACAAACTAATGTCTGTACGTTTAAGTGACAATCATGAACAACATGTGCAAATGCTGCATGTGCCGATATATAATGAATTTCAGATTTTGAAGAACATTTCACGTCAAGCAAATTTTCCTGAAATTCAGTAAACTTCAGCATTAAATATTCACCTGACATTTAAGGTAATTTGTACATTTCTGAAAATATGCTTATATGGCATGTTCCAGCAATCAATCAAACAGCATAATCAATATATCAGTTTGTGCCTATATCAGGTTTGACCCTTAACTTCTATATATAAATTTAAACTGTATATTACGTAAACATTCAAGTACCTGTATATTTATTTCAGTTATAAAGGTTTGCTCTATACAAGACTATATCGTGAAGTGTGTGCGTTCTTTCAGCACTCACCAGAGAGTAAAGGCAAAGCACAGAGCTTCTCTGAAATCAAAGAAAGTCACCTTTCTTGTCTCCTTGCACCTGAGCTAGAGTCTAATGACTGTTTGTTCGTAGCGGTAGACGCGAAAGGGCAAACTACAGCAACCCGACAAACCTAAAAAATTGAAGTCAGCCAATGAACAGTATCGCCATCATGTAACTCTATCACAATACTGAAAACAGTTTTCACTTGTTTTGTATATGTTTACGCACACGATACTCCTCCTTACAACACTGTACTGCTTCCTGTAAACAGTTAGGAATACATGTACATATTCCTTGGCATAGAAAACTTATCTGGAGTACTGTGTTGACACCATAAGAGGTAGTACATGACATAGACTCTACGTTTCAGCAACGACACGTTGATTTTGAAGAACAAAATAAGTAACTATTGACAAAATATGTACACGTATCTTGGCAGGAACCTAGGCCCATAAACAACACGTAAAATGCTATTTAAATATGGTACGAGATGACTATGGTACGAGATGACTATAGCACGACATCACATTGGTACGAGATGATTAGGAACGACGCGGTTATGGTACGAAGTGACATGAAACAACCAGCTTGTACACACACTTCAATAATTAAGTCATGTAACAACGCAGTCTGAGGAATGTGAAAAGGTTAGATTACAGTATGTTATTAATTTTTTGTCATTTATTTTAATTTGAAATACTGTCTGTGTAAAGTTAGGTTTAATACATTTTAGAAATGTCCTAATGTGATTATTTTTCTCAGTGTAACCGATCAGATTCATCAGCTTTTTGTTTTAAGAAATGTTTTATTATCACCAATGGATAGCTGGATGATTCGATGCGGTGAAACCTGCAGGCTAAAGCTCGTACATAGGAATCGAGATAGAGACGGGCATGTAAGGCAAGGCATCGCGGGCTGCAGCGAAGACATGTCGCCGGCATTGGAACCCGAAAGTAGCCGCCTTTTAAAGTTCGGTTTTATTAACTAACTTGTTTAAGTTGAACGTTGATACTGTCGTACAAGACACGTATCTGACATTATACTAAATGCCCGGTTTGGTATCAATTAACCATTAATCTTCACCTGTGAAGATTGATGCCTGAGACTCTATGTCAGTGGTGTCACCTTGGGCAGGTGACTTTCTTCGTGCATTGCATCAGTCTACCCAGGTGAAATTGGGTACCTGGTCGGAGTGTGATGGCAGTTGTGAAAGTTAACCTTCTAGCGCCTAACATGCAGCTTGGGTTGTGTGAGATATGCTCTTAAATTGTACATTGACCGAATGACCAGGGTAATAATGTGGAGCGCTTTGAGCATGCCCCTTCGAGTTTAGAACTATATAAGTGGTCATATTATTATATTATTATTATTAACTAAAAGACTTTTTATGTAGCAAAATATTTCCACCGCCTTACAGCCCAAGCAATCGCCGTCGACGCAACGTTTGGCCACCGCCAACTCACACCAACGCCATGTTGATGTCTGACCGCCAAAGTTTTGTTAACTGATGAGGCGTGAGGCACTCGAGCCAGTAAAACTAATCAACTCTCCAACAACTATCCACACTTCACCTTCGTTACCCTGTTTCTCGAAGCAATGAATCAGAAAAGTGCATGTTTATATCCAATCGTGATTGATTTGAAATTGATTACTTCAGCTGCTATCTCAGATTGGAATGTTCAAAAGGGAACTCTCGTAACATTAAGAGAAAAATCGATTTTTGTTTCAAGGTTCTCTAATGTTTCTTCTGCAACTTCAGAATGGCCTTTGGAGACAGTATACAGGATGTTTACTTCATCCAAAACTACTCAGTTAAGTTTTATAATGTTTTCCAGCTGTTATGAAGACTCTAGAGCAGAGGGTATGTGCAGATTTCCCTCTTTACCCTCGTTGCGTCTGCCATGTATTCGTACTCTTGTGAACAGACCCATTGTTACGTCTGCTATGAGACCCAGCGAACCCCCCGTGGCTGTATTGATGACTATTTTCAGAGGAATGAGCATTGCTTTTTCAGTTCTTACCCTGGTAATTCAGTTTTAAGCAATGGCGATTCAGATCACTGAAAATTCTGAAGATGTCTGTTTCTGGATGTCTGAGATTGTTGGCATTCCTGCACATTCCTGGCATTTTGAACGATATTTCAAACATATACTGACGTCCAAAAGAAAGTATTCCAAGATTTTGAGAGATTACTGAATACATTCACAAATGCGTTGGATATACAAGAGATACCCTTCGAGACTTGAGATGAGATTATGTCAATCAAATTACACTCACCGGAATCCAAGCATCCTTTTGATCAACTATGGCATAAATACTTAAGGAAAAATAATTGAAATCATTTGGTATACTTTCTTTTGGACGTCAGTATATGTATTTCATTTGACATGGTCGAAATAGCTAACTAGGCTAGATCGTATATTATTGTAGGCGTGGTAGCTGTGACAACAGGAATCGGACTCGTGATCCGACGATGGTTAAGTCGCCGGTTCGGTCCTAGCTAGCGGCGCGCCGTGTTGTACCCTTGGACAAAGTACTTAACTCCACTTGTCCCAGTCGCCCAGCTGAAAATGGGTATTGGTGCTGCTCTGCGGTGACAACAACACGTAAGAGTGGAGAACGAATTTTCCTGTATATACATGGATAATAAAGTGTTGTCATTATTATTATTACTATTATTATTACTCTTATTATTATTATTATTATTATTATTATAACAGGTACCAATATCATACATTGGCTATTATGAACATTTTATACAAGGCTAAAGATCAGTCGCGTATTTGCTTAAATATGCAATATAATTTGCAATTATGCAATTATTTTTTTAACGAAAAACCAACAAAAATGCTTCAGGTAAACGCATAAAAATGCGTTGCTTATTACTCGGTTACACTGTGTGCATCGAGTCGTCAGCATTCACCGGTTAACTGGTCGCGTTACATACATAAATCCATCCCGCGAAATTGAGAGCGAGTGGGCCAGTCTTACTGTTGAAGTGGAGGGCGAAACAATTTTGAAAACCAGTCAAGACTGGTATACCCTTTGCTGCTGTCACATCAGTCGTTATATGCGCAAAGCAATTGCAAAATGTTCTGTGGGGTAAATACCTAGTATTATCTGGTATTACCCAGCTGGAAGTATGAATACCCAATTATTTGAAAAACTGAGGGATAAATACCCAACTGTTGCAAAAACGTATCTGTAGCTCTGTATCAGATCAAAACATTTACAAACCTGCATTTAATGCAAGAGATATCCTTTCAAGATAAGGAACTTTTATCAATGACATGATGTCAATCAAATTACACTCGTTGAAATCCAAGCATCCTTTTGATCAACTATGACATAAAGACGTAAGGAAAATAATTGAAATCATTGGTATCGTTTCTTGTGCACGTCAGTATAGAGTAAAGGAATGGATAAATTAAAATATACTCCCATAATTGATTTATGATCATTCGTTATCATTATAAAAATTATTTGATATCATATCCTTTTTCATATAATACATATTCATTCTAGCGTCATTAATATTTCTTCAGAAGTAATATGTTTGATGTTCTAAATAATGGCCGTACGAACAGCGAGGAGTTTGAGAAAATGCATGTACATCTATGAAATGTATGGCTATTGACATCACTATAGCCGATTCTAATGCGGCAGTGGATAATTTCAATCGTACCTACTCGTCTCTTTTCGTGACGGGGCAGAAGACTCGTATGCCTCTCGTCAGCTAACATGCGAGAAAAGTACGCATGCCGGAGAAATGACAATCAGAATGGATGGCGTCCGATTTCATATAGGCCTTTACGGATTAAACGGAGTGTTACCAAGCGAATTCGCGGCACACGTTTAGAAGCGATACAGCCAAATAGTTCCACTGAACGTGTTTTTGATTAAGTTGTTTGGATGGTGATTTATAACACACATGTGCTTATCTGTGAAGTCTTTGATTGTATGATTTCGGGGCATAACATTGATTTAATAACATCGCTATCCCTGAATATTATCACGTGAAGGTGCAAGGCGACAACAATTCAGAGTTATCTTTCCCTGCAGTAGTTTTCAAAACAGTTTCTTCATGTACTCGCTTTGCGCTGGACTGAGGTGGGTCTTATCAAAAATGGCGACGAGAGGTATACGAATCCTCTGCCCGGTCACGGAAAGAGACGAGTAGCTACTATTGTGGATAATTTGACATAATCTGGAGCCAAAATTGAAGGAACTGCTTATTTTACTTTTGAATTGTTGGGTTTTATAAAAAGATTATATCTTCATTGCCGCTTATGACGTCCCTAAAATAATTTGTTACAAGTTATATAAACGCTAATTCATTCTGACTATATCTCAAAGGGCCTTCATGCGATTTAAATTCAATCTGCACTGAAACGGTAACAGAATAACTTTCAGTCGAAAAAAACTATAATATTCAATTGACTTACTTCACTCATATATACTGGCGACGAAAAGAAACGGCACAGAGAAAAAATGATACAATTTTTATCAACGGTTGTTTCTGAATCACTGTGCAACTAAGCTCGTCTTCATTTTCAGAGTTTTATGTTGATCCTGTTGTCCTGATAATACGCTCTCGTTAATAATTATTTCTAAAGCTTGTTAATACTTGTGTGTCATACAGAACTTCCCACGAGTTAGCTCCCCTACGTTCCACAAACATGGTAATGGACCACAATTAATTTTCTCTTAGAAAAGCCAAATGAAGAGCTCTATAAAATGTTACACAACATTGCCGGACCGGAACACTGTATACAATCACATAGAGGGTGCATTCATAAGTGAGAAAATTGTATTTGTTACTGACCTTGACCGGCTCAATTTTCGGCAAAATGCGGTTAAAGGCATTACCTACTGAGACAAAATTAATTTATATGAAATGCAACAGATTTAACCAAAGTTCACAGCCTGCTAGCAGCTTCACTTGTCACACACAAACAATCTAATAAAATGTTATGACACAGTTCAAATTATGACCTGCAAACGAAATCCAGAATTGAGCAGATATTTCAGTTTAAACTTATAATAAGCAGGCCGCGCAATAAGCGGTCAGTTGCCAGTGTAAACATCCGTTTGTTGTTGAACTTTAGGGGAGGTAACTGTGGTCTGAGCCAACATATTGGACATGAATCGGGGGATAAAACTCCGATGCCTTATGCCCGGAAGTCCACCGGCTCATAACTAAAATACCTACGCGAACTACATGATGTATGTTTATGAAATATTATCAATTAAAATGGATACATTTTCACAAACAGTTGATGATTGAAACGGATGAACGTCATTTGCAACTACGTGTACTTGCATATAATTTGTTGCCAACAAAATTGCTTTTAAACATTATATTCGTGAATGAACGTATCGTTGTCATGGAGACAGACTTGTTATGTGTTGCAAGTAGTCCACAATGGCAAAGTTACCTCCACGACTTTGAAAAAGTATCATTATTTTGTTATTTACCTTGGAATTTCAATTTCCCCTAATTTTGTAGAAGAGTGTATATAACGCTGTGTCCCCTTTGTTCTTAAAGACTGAGACGAATTCATTTTGTACGTTCAAAAAAACTGTCCTTTCAACAATTATTCTGGAGCGGTGCAGAGAGGTGTAAAATAAAATTGGCAGGGTTGTCCGAGAGCGTGCGTCTCGGAATTGTGTTTAATTCATGAGACGCATGCCCCTGCGTTGGGTGGGTCAAAATGAACTTTGAAACTGGTAAATAATAATCGATAATTGCCAGTCCCTGGATCCGTTTCTGGGATTCAAGATGAATGCCAGTGATTGTGGCCGAAGGGCGCCATAAACATCAGGATACATTTCATGATGTATTATAAGCTGAAAATTAAAACCTGTATTGTTTGGTCTGTGCAAATCTTTTTTTTTTTCTCCAAAATCGTCTGCAACTATTTATTTTATCTTCTCACACACACACACCACCCACCCACACACACACTCACACACACGCACACACACACCCTCACACACACACAAATGCAATTCAAATGGTCGCTCTCTAATAATTGTTAAAATCAACTTCAGGACCATACGATCTTTAAAGTTGGATACGTTTTCCTGAGGACGAAATATGTTAGCGCCTTCTGTGTTAAATATATAACATAAACTGTACATTGAACATTATAAATGTGTTTGCGAAAATGTGATCTTCAAAAAAACGTAGGAGATATTGAAATTGGAAGGTCAATAACAACTAATGATACTAATAATTGGTTCCAAACTAATTGTATCTTTACAAAGAAGGAATTGAGTAAACTACTGGCGCGGTATTTCATTACCTAAACAGTTTCTCTTGTTGTCATGGTCCCTAAAAGAAGGAATGGGTAAGAAATGGAAATTGAAAGTTGACATTTTTGAGTCAATAGTGAGTAATGCCCCAGTTATTGGCCAACACTCATTGATTCGTTGAGACATCGTGCAAGTGAGTCTACCTACAGTAATTTGATGCAGTGTCTCCCATTCTTTCGCCAACGCCTGGCCAAGTTCATCTAGCGTGGCTGGTGGTCTTTTACGTTGACGCACACGTCGATCCAAGATGCCCTAGACATTTTTAATGGGGGAGAGGTCAGGGCTGACCACAGCATCCTTTGGATATTGTGCCGTTATTGACTATTGTTGCACGGTGAGCACGGGCGTTGTCGTCCTGAAAGACAACACGGCGCCCCTCACGTTGCCGATATTACTGGCCAGTGGCTCTTCCTTGCACGATGTGGAGTGGTGTTCGGTTTGTGTTCGGTTGGTCAGTGATTCCACCCTACACCATAACAGACCCACCACAATATCTGTCATGCTGCCTCAGGTTAACTTTGGCATGGAGTTCGTTACGACGCCTGATGCGACCGGGTCTATCAATGAGGTCTAATGTGTACCTGGACTCATCTGAGAACATTACACGTGACCACCGACGATTTCCCCAGTTCCCGTGTTGTGTACACCATTCGCGTCTATTGGCAAGGTGGCGGTTGGTCAATGGCGGCACTATACGAGGCTATTTAGCATGTGGATGGGCATCGTGTAGTCGATTTCTAGTCGTCTGAGCTGTCACGCAGACACCAGTGGCCTGGTGTAGGTTTGCAGCAATCTAATTTGCTGTTTGAGTGAGATTTCTCAGAGCCTTCGTACGAATCAACTTATCCTGGATTATTATATTGTTGACCGTGGACGCCCTGAACGGCGTCGATCATCAACATTATGGGTTTAGTGATACCTGCTGCATAATCTGCTAATCACAGACTGGGAAACATTGAAGATATTGGCAACCTCGGACTAACGGCTGCCAGTTTCAAGCATAACAATTGCTTGTAGACGTTCAGCACGTTGGAGACGTCGCATTGTGAAAAAAACAACAATCAAACGATGTCTCAGATAAACAAAATCAACAAAGGATTACAGTTAGAAGCGATCAGAATGAAAGAAATCTCGTTCACAAGGCAGCAGATGACCTTTATCTAAAATATCAAATTCGAATATGTACCCCGGCCACGTGTTCGGGATTTCCGCGTGCTGCACGTGTGCACCATTGGCTACGTTTTGATGCTCTATTTATGTTATCTTCATTGCAGTCGGTGATTGTATCCTAAACTAAATAATTATTTTGTTATTTACCTTGAAGTTCCAAAATCCAATACTTTTTCAAGAGTGTATATAAGGTGGTGTCCCCTTTGTTCTGACATACTGAGACGAATTTATTTTGTACTTTCAAATTAACTGTCCTTTCGTCTCCCCACAGTCCTTCCTCGAAGTGCGTCCTACTGTGCCTGCGTCAAACATTAACCGTCGCAGCATGGAGATTACTAAATAGTTCGACAAAAATAATGAGATGTCACAGCGTTGTGTTGAATGCAGACCGAATGTCTTGATATTCTTGCAAACGATCGAGAAAGAAACTAATATTGTTGCAGATTATTGACGATATATACGCAGGGATG
>JAUELE010218787.1:0-22176 GCA_031471655.1 Diodora aspera | reverse complement strand
GTCCCTGTACAACTTGTACAACGGCTTGCATGTACGACACAGAGAAAATAGTCCCTGTACAACTTGTACAACGGCTTATGACAAACTGAAAAATATTTCCCAATATACACAGCGCTCGTAGCAATCCAAACCTGCCAAAAACATATAATCAAACGAATTTGAAAAAGGCGTGCATGCCCCTAAAATTGTTATACATTATTCAAAGATTGCTGGCTACCAAAACAGAAAAACCTTGAAACAGTAACGTTGGTTTGGTTTCAGTATGTTTTCGTGAATCTTATCTCTAACTATATGATGCAGGTGGAACAGACTAGCAGGTGAAAATGACAATAGGTGAAGCATTAAACATATTAATAATGCCTGACTGGACTACAGCTTTACCGATCCTGAAAGACATGTGGGGAACTGCTCAGTCGGAAGTGTAAGACAATTTATGTCCATTTTGTGCAACAGGTGTTAAGGTATGTTTAAACGTATAACACGTTTTGTTCAACGGGATAAATTCCTACTTTTTAGCTTAGTGTTTCTCGCATGCGCTATTTATACGCATTGGTTTCTCTAGACTACAATATAGTCTTTGAAGAAAGATTAGAATTTGTATTTAAATTTTTTTTAATTAAAACGATATTCATTTGTAATAAAATAAATAAGATCCCAGAGAGACTGCTGCGGCTATCTAGACTGACAAAATATCCAGATTGTGTGCTTGTCTCTGTTATAATAAAACGTCAGGGTCTGGATGACAGACTAGGCTTTCACAACCTTTTACTGTAAATAATTATGAATCCGATAGCTTGATAACGGTTGTTTGAAAGAGACATTAACAACACCATTGTGACCCAAGCGTGGATCAGATTTGTCGATCTCCCACGTAATGCTATGTCGCCTCTATTATATTAGCATTCAGATAAAACACCAGTAAAACACATTTGTAATAAACATAAAACGCTTTTTCTCAACCTTGCCTTGATTCACACATAAAGCTTGTTTGCTTCAAAAAGGTACTTAATTACTTGATCATATCTTTTTTTAAATAGTAATGTATATTGTATATGTCTCCTTGTATTTATGGCATAGACTCAGGTAAAGCCATACGACTGATGTTAAGCAAATTTAATGTTACACGAAATAGTAGATGATAAAAGAGGTTCTTATCATGTAACGGTGCGCCTCACCCAACAGTATATATCTATAAAACACTAATGAAATAGAAATAAAAAACATTCTCAACCTTTCTCCGGTTCACTCATGAAGCATGTATACTTCAATAATAATTTGATCATTTGTTAAAATAATATTAATTGATATTTTACAATGTCTCATAGGAATTTATGACATAACCGTTTGCAGATCCATACGACTCAAGTTAACAAGAGTTAATGTTATGAGAATTACTAACACATAGAGTTTCTCATCACGTTCATAATGTTCTAAGCTCTATTTCTCATCATATATAGTGTGCCTGCTAAAATAACACCTACAACCACTAGAACCGCGCTCCATACATTATTTACTTACGGTGCCGGTCTACATTTGAACTTAGTGATCCCCGTTAATGTCTATAGATAGTAATTATAGCGGTTACCTGGAAGTATAGCCTACTTAGGTGACCTTTGTAAAATGCTAATAACGTTCTACTGTATGCAATTACACTTCTGATAATTTATTATTTCATTTCCAACTCATGACCTACTGGCACACTTCACAGTTAAGCTTCGACATTGTGTGAGTATCTCCCGAGTCAATCATTTAATTAGCATAATGTGTGTGTGTTAACAGTCTTATCAAGTTTACGTATGCTGTCACAGGCGATTTGCGCAGGATTTATGCTGACGTACTCTTTGCGCAACCCCCCTTCAAAAAATATATCACACTTGAACACTATTACTGATGACGTCAGGGTTGTTTGAGTACAATGCGCTCAATGGTAATCAATGCACGTTGTAGAAACGTAAATCTTTGTTGTTGAATGACCCCTTTTAAAACGAAAGAATCTATTCGTACTTGAGCTTTTGTTGATATACCGCTTTTGAGCTATGGCTGTCCCACATCCGGGAACTTCGGGTGAGAAGGTCACTTGCCTGTGACGTCAGAGGATATCGAACTGGCTATCACGGTCGATTTAATGCATTGAAGGTAAATGAAATAGGCAATCGGTCTCATCTAAAACTACTTGTAGACTTTGGGGGGTTGACAGTACATCTCTATGGTGTGCGTGCTAGTACAAAAACATGTTCACGCAGAAGGGTGGGTCTATTTGATATATGTCGACGATCGGACAAAAGTCAATATACCTATTAGATGTTATGATAATGAGCTTTGGTACGGGGCTATTAAGCTTGGGTACAGTAGGACTTTACAAAGCTCCCGAAAATGGTATATGGACGTTTGTCAAGACCCTGAGCAAAGGCACAGGAAACTGAACTTCATCTGGGAGATAAAAATCTGAACATTTTTAACAGGCTTGTTCCAAAATGGGTTTGAAGTTTTCATTTGATTATTTACTTTTGTTGGTTTATCCATTTCCAATGCTTTACAGAGACATACAGATATATACACAGAAATCTTCCATTTGTTATGTCCATCGCCTTCTCTGAAAGAGCAAAAGTGAAAACCTGCCAGATGTGGCAATAGTAACAAACATTATATTTGTGGGGGCCTAGCCTCATTTGGAATCATTTAACCTATGTACATTTCATAGCTTATTATGGCATTTATGTGTTTGTATCTCACTGACACAGATATTTCGACAGATAATTCAGTTCCCGAAAATGAAAGGTTTTCTTGCCTACTGTTCCCCGGAAACGCGAACAGACTTTCTTTCCCTCACACATTCACACAAACACACACACACACACACCCTCCGTCTCCACCACAACCCACCCACGCACACTCACAGAGATACACACACAGACACACTTGTCATTTAGTACTATCATGGTCTCTATAAAGTTGTAGAAAAAAATGAATAAAGTCATCTTACTTTTCTACGCATTAAAAATATCTAATTCATGTAATGTATCAGTGACACGAACGTCAGTTACTTCCAATTCCTGAACAGTTACATCAGCAGGAAAAGTTAGTAAACTCTACTAACGCCCCCGCTCACCATATACCTTTAACATTTAAACGTGATCCATTCAACAGATGCAGATCTCTGTATCATTTCGTTTCATTCTGAGCAGTCTATCAAAGAATATTATTATACGTATGTTGATCACCATAAAGGTGAAGCTTCTATCGCCCACGCCAATTTTCAGGAATATAATCCTAAACTTAATACCTTTTAATACTTAGATTTCCCAAATAGATACCAGTTAGACAGAACGTTGTCTTATTTGTAGACCTTTCATTTAACTGGAAATGTTGTAGTTATCTCAAATGAAACATTACTTTTCTGTTCTATTAAAATACTTGAGGACACACATTTTAGTTTTTATATAGAGGGTGTGTCAAGATATTTTCACACTATATGCATCAGAAAATGTTATAAATACTTTTCTTTCTTTCTGTTCCTCACTGTACAATTATATTCATGGCAGTCCATCTATATGTATACCTGTACATCTATATGTATGTGTCTGTGCGTCTCTTGATTGGATAAGGCCTGTCTGTCTGTATGTATGTGTGTATGTATTATGCGCGTGTGTGTCTGTGTGTCTGTCGGACTGTGCGACATTGACAGCGACGTGACTGCCAGAGGGCGTGCTCTCTGATGAATGCCGATTATGTTTGTTCAGAGGTGATGAAAACGTTTTAAACCATTGAAGAGGAGAATGAACGGTGTCTTGCATTCCAAAGTGCGTGCCATGAGGTGGTGTCAGTCTCATTTGTGTGGTGAAGGGTCTGTGGTCAGGGTAGGTCCCTAGTGGTTATTGTAAACGGAAATGTGACAAACCAGTGTTAAATGGATGACACTCATCATCCGATTGCCATGCAACAGTCACGAGCTGTTCTTGATCAACATGGCAACGACAGATCCTATGCAGCCAGAATCGTAGAGACTTGCTTGGAGCCAACAACGTCAAAGTGTTGCCGTTCTCTGTATGCTTATCAACAGAACAACTCTGGGAAGTCCTGGATCCTTGTTTGACAACGACCACAGCCATCAGCCAACCAACATACCAAGAAGAACTGACCCATGTCCTCCAATAAGAGTGAAGATGTGTCACACGACTGATGATTTGTTTTCTGTGTTCCAGAGAGACATTGCATGAACTTGGGTATGGGGTGGTCACGTCATTACTCTGACTTTTCATTGACCTTGAGCAATGTTCGTGTCCTCTACATATAATTGTCAAGGGCATTGAGAGCTCAAATTTGTTTTTACCCCGCCACTGTTTTGCAAATCTGTCGTCAATATCGTAATCTGTACCTTTGTCCTTTTAGTCTTGATGCACATTTTGATCTTGTCAATACATTTTACTTCATGAATCTATGGTTTTGTGGTTTTTAAACCAGAGTAATTTAAATCGATGGTCAAGTTTCTTTTGGTCTTTAGTTTATGAAACAAAATCAAATATAGAAGCATTTCAATCAATGTTCATGGATCTGTGCATATATACTGATGGTAAAAATTGAAGCAACACAGGTAATTTCAGACAGTATCACACTGTTAGGTTATATTGCTGACTTGCAAATATTAATTTGACTTTTCATGTAACATTATCTTCCTGTTTGATGTTAATTAATGCCATAAAGAAGACAATGAGGACGAATCTGGACTTTTAAGTTAACTTAATCAACAAATAAAAATTCGATCAAAATCGAAAATTTTCGTGGAATTCACCAGGGTTGCTGGAGACTCTGAGAAGATTGTCCTGACGCTCGGATACTGTCAGATTTGGTTAGCAAAACATCCCCAAACACAAGTCAGCTGGGTGTGTCCACCACTAAATCACCTCCTGGCAAAGTTTCCTCATGGATCTCACCAGTTTTCGGAGAAACGGAGTATTGTTACATCCGTCAAGAACGGCGTGTGTCAGCTCCCTGAGATTAGACCTCGGCCGATGGCATCCCAAACGTGTTCGATAGGGTTCAGATCCGGACTTTGACTGGGTCCCTGAGGAGATTCAATCTGCAGGTCTTGTTTTAACTCTGTTTCCATTTCGGAACAATGTGGACGAGGATTATCATCATGGAAGATGTGTGCCACATTTGAATTAGCGTGAATGAACGACATCAGGGTGTCCTGTATAATGTCACGTTCATTCATCGTTCCCCTTATCAACGTGATATCAACTTTCTGGTCATAAGTGAAGGCTGCCCACAGCATCACTGAGCCACCACTGCTTACCACTGTCAGGCCGACGGTCTGCTCTATCGGTGGTCTTCTTCTTTCGACCATGACCGTGAACGACCTTCACACTGCCTGTCTGACGGTGTTTCCTCAACAGCCTGCTGACGACGATGTGTGCTACGTTGAATCGGGCGGCAATCTGACACAACGACTGTCCAGCTTCTCTCATACCAACAATCTGCCATTTGTCGGCTTCAGACAGATGGTTTCGAGCCATTAGGAATGTAAATTTCGACGAGTAAACACGCCCAATCACACTGATTTCAGCAATGCTACACGGCGCATGACAATAACCACGTGATATGCACTGTGCTGCAGTGCAATAAGTGTTTATTCATGTGTGTAGGCCATTGGCCCATGTATAGTAAATTCAAAAACATCATTGGACAATATTTACCAATATTGAGTAGAAACGGCAGGATAAATAATACGCTGTATAGAAGTATGCAAATAATAAACAAGAACACTACACACATCTAATTACCGCAGTCCTATGTTTCATTGCTTGTGATATATACTTAGCACAGTTAAGAAGAAGCCATTGTATCAGTAGAAGTTAAAATGGATACAATGGACGATTGTGGTTAAAGCTAATGATATCCGACAAGTACCTTCTTTTAATATCAGCATAAATATCACATTCAAACATAAAATGAAATTCATCTTCAATACTATTTGTGTTGCATAAATTAAAAATTCGATTTATCCCATCGTCGGTATCCTTATATTATTTCTCAAAAGTAGACCATGTTGTCTTAACAAACATATACCTTCTGAGGTTCAGAGAAATAATGTTTAGCACATAATATTCAAGGACGTTTTAAAAGTCCTGTAATATACAAATCGTGAAAACCCAGTTATATTACCCATGCTGCACGTGTACTTCATAATAGTCATGAAGTTGACAAATCATTCTTTATTTTGTTTTAAATTCAGTGATGTTTAAATATTGTAACTATACTGAAATATTCTCTTTCAAATTTGGTGCTGCTTCAATTTTTACCATCAGTATATTTACTTCATAAGATAAGTCATTATTTCCTACAAATAGCATAAAACAATCGAACAAGATATTTTGATCGAAAACAATCTTTAGAATTGTTCAATGTAAAAGTCACTTATCGTCCTGAAAGACGAGTATCTGTGTTGCGTTTTGTTGATTATGAACGAGAAATGGACATGGAACGTTAACGCGTGGCACGTGTGAACAAACCCATTGCTAACCACGGGCATGAGTGAACGTCAGTGGGTCAATTATCCTAATGAACAAGTCTGATACACACATAAGTTTGATTTACGACACCAGATGAAGAAAATATATTTCTTAAGCCAACATAATGATGCATTGCATTTTAAATTTATCAGCGGTATGCAAATTCACATAATAGTTCTTAAAGATGGTCATTATTTTTACACTTAATTGCTTAGCTAATCGCAAAGAGAGTTGATATAAATCATCGGCTAATGTAGTATATCCAAGCAGGTTATACAGATATCAGAAGTTTCAACTGAAGAATAAATGTTTATAAACCATCTCAGATTAGTAAATCTGATTTGCTGCACTGGCATCAAGAATTTCAAATTGTTGGAGGCAATGACTCGAATATAAATGTTCTAACACCTTAAGAAGCCAACCTGCTTTAAGTAGGTTAAAACTACGGACCAAACTATTCCCCAAGTGGGGGAGGTGACATTCATAAACAAGGGTTTGCTAGCTATTAGTGATTAGGCAAATTGGATGGGGTCGAAAGATGAGACGGCCTTGGAAAGTCTAGGTACCACTCTCTAAATGATAATTGTAAATGAAGGAAAGATCCAGCATTGAGGCACGTAAATTTCATTATGATGAGAGAAAAAAGTATTTTGCAGGTCAATTGTGGAGTGATACTCGTATGTTGCCAGGCAAATTAGTTCTGCCAAGCGTTACCTTCGTAGGATGTATGAGCAAGGTCGTGCAAGGTAAGCTGAGGATTGGTTGGTTATGTAGAACTTTCTATGGCACAAATTTAGTCAGTATGTGTACCGGACAAACTGTGTAAGTCATAGTGTTCCGAGTTGGCAATACACTGAGGGACCGAGGCCTCGCTTCTGGGTTTTTTGTCAGCGAACCACCGTGGTCTCGAACATGAACATTGGAAATTCGGGCAATAAATAGTTTATTTAAAACTTGTCAAGTCAGCATTGACAGTAGCCCTGTCCCATGAGTGTGTGTTTTGGTTTTGCGGTGTTTGCCCTGAATCGGTCTAGCTCAAGTTATGCAAGTATATGTGGTCTGAAGAAACCATTCTCTTGAAGGAACATACTCGAAAATATAATTGAATATTTCGCAGACTAATTTTCAGTCGACATTTACCGGTTCATAGTGACATACTGCTTTAATAACTGCAACCTTCCTCGTTCACTTCATTAAAGATTGATACATGATCCCGAACGTGAAATAGGTCTGGTGCTCTATGTGTGAAATGAATAACATAAAATGTAAATCATACATTGTAAAATTGTATTGCTAATTCGTCGTATTCCCTTTGTCCTGGCAGATGCAGACGGATTTACTTTTCACTTTCAAGTAACCAAGCTCATTCCGAACCTTTCTCGAAGGGTTTCCAACGAATGTTCCGTAGTTTTCAGAATTCTTTCCGAATATGAGCCGAATGTATCTACATGTATGTACAAGTGGAACACTTCCGAAGGTTTATAGGCTGTAAAACCGACAAACATCCTATTATGTTGTGTGCATTACTCGTGGTATGTACATAACTTTATGTATACGTGTCGTTTCAAGGTATTGTAAACTAAAACATTGAGTTTGACGACGTATACGACTTTAAGTAGACAATTCCGGAATTTGAGCCTGTGGGACCTGAATCAAGCTCAAATTATATAACTACACTGACATCCAAAAGAAAGTATACCAAATGATTGCAATTATTTTCCCTTACGTCTTTATACCAGAGTTGATCAAAAGGATGCTTCGATTTCGGTGAGTGTAATTTGATTGACATCATCTCATTGAAAACCTTCATTGAAAAAGCATTGAAGGGATATCTCTTGTATATCCAACGCATTTGTGAATTTATTCAGTAGTCTCTCACAATCTTGGTACACTTGGACATCAGTATAATATGCACTTTCTCATCTCCATCAAATTATGGCATGCAGAATCAGACCACTGTGCATGTCAGGCGCCAACCGTTTAAGATTCAAATCTCCCTATGTAAATCCAACGAATGGAGTTAGAACAATCAGTTCGTTGAGCTTGGAAAAATCATAAAAAGGGAATTCTGAACATGTTTTCGGATCTTGTGTATTCCTTTTACATTCAACAACTCCAACAGGAGCAGTATGATACTATTGATAATACAACACTAATATTTATTCATACGCCATATTTGTCCTCCCGCGTCGGTTATCGTCTAGAGAAGGATGAACTTTAACAGACTTAGTATTCAATGGTCGAACTCGGTACTTGAGTTGAAAAATGGAAATGATGTTTTACGTTGCAAGGGCAATATTTCAGCCATAACGCAACGTGATGTGCAAGGTGCAAATCGAGCTTAAAGACAGATCACAAAAGGGATCGATAGAAAAGAAAGTGAAAGCCAAAGATCCCATTTTTGTCGCCTTGTACGACAAACATTGGGTTACTGAGGCCTTATTCTATCTAAGTGACACCACATCACTCCCCGGAAGTACCACCGGATGGTTGGTACTTGAACGTATTGGTGTTAGCAGCTACAGAATGTGTCTGTTATGACTTTAAAACATGTATCACATAACATCAACATAATGTTCAAATTACCCTCTTCAATTTTAAACGATTCTCAGTCCCAGACGAAACACAGGGAGTTTCAAGCTTGTCACATTTCAGTCACGTGTATACTACATGTACAATCATATGTCACCTGAATCGTCACATGTATTAGAAACCAGATCCGAAAACATAAACAGACTAGTAAGTGTGTCAATAAACATTTCGATTATGACTCAAGTACGATTACCGCAACTGATCATGAATCATGACTTTTCCTGATTTTAAACTTAATAACTTGAAACCGGACACGCATAATCGTTAGACGGCAAATAATGAGAGAACTGATGTGAATTCATCCGAGGCAGTTTTAATTTGAAAATCATAAACAGAAATAAATTGTTATTTACAGATACATGTACGTGAAACAAAACAAACTACCTTAGCCCGCCAGAGTCATCAAAAGCCTGTCCCATAACCGGATGTTTGATAGATCCCTTAACCAGTCTAGCTCAAGCTAAGCAGGTCTAGTCTGTTCTATATCGCATAAAGGTTGAAATAAAAGGAGGCAGTCTCTCGAAGGAAACTAAATGTAATATAACTGGAATATTTCATCGACTGATTTTAATCAAGATTTATGAGTATCATGTAAAATGCTCTACTGAGTGTATGCATATATGATAGTTCATTTACAATGCTAAGGGTTAAAGGCCATATCATAGATTAGAACGACAGCAAGCAAGTGCTCATGCAAAACTTGAATTCTTTTTAAATCCGGAGAAAGAGGAAGTAGAAGCGCGGGCTGTCAGTGTCTAGCGGAGGGACAAGCCTCACATACTGTACATTTTTACCAACAGGAAGATATATAGCGACGGCGATAGGCTAACTTGTCGTTCCACTCTGTTGCTTTCTTTGTAAACTTTCTTTCACTTGAAATCCGGCATGTACTGAATACGTCAGGGCTAACAAACTGCTGAATATAGGTTTCTGTGAAACATGTCTGTCACCCAGACCCTAAAGCATACACAGATAATGGAGCCTGCCCAAGTCTAGATATTTAGCAAGTCTAGGATTTCTCACGTTAGGAATTACGAATATCCCTGGGCTCCTTTTTGATTTTAGTATTTTAATATTTTTGTAGATTAATATTTCTGGGACTAAATGTTAGTTAAGGATATGACGCACAGTAACTGTTTACCAACAGTATGAACCTTATAGGCTAAAACGCGTACATAGGGAAGTGTATACATGTGGGTGATAAATATACCAGCAGTGTATGAGTCGGAAGTTTTCAAGTTTTGTTGACTAATAACACAGGATACTGTTGGTTTATGAAAAACTCATGTCTCGCCCCCAGTTCAGTTCTCGGGAAATGTTGGAGATGAAAACAGATTTTAAAATTTAATGCTAGTTTAAGTATTTTTAGATATATCGATTCTTTCTATTGGGGCAGAATACAGGAAATGATGACCATCAGACTAAGCGGGTTTGCTTTATATTTAATTGTATTTTAAGACATCGTATAATGGCCTTGTTTGTTTGTACTGAAGCGGAACACAAATAATTTGACCATCACCGGACATTGCAGATATTGGACTGACAGTATATAACGACGTATCGAAGAACCTAGCTATCACAAATGAATACAATTCAATAGCCTCAACGTTATAACCGTGGAGACAAACATCAAATATGCTGTGTCATCGTGATGCGTACACTTATAAGTGCCAACACTTGTCTTCAAAAACATGTGTTATAAGATATAAACAGGGCTCTTCTGTGTTTTGGGAAACGGTTCAAGCCTGTCCACAAATAACATGTACATGTATATGAGTGAAATATCCTAAAAAACATTAACCGCCTCTCGTGGTTCCTACGATACGCTCAACAATCCAAATCTAATACAAACTTTTAATCTGTATGTTGCACCTTTCACTTTGCCCAACCAAGACATTATTACGGGTACCGTATATCCAGAGTTTTAGTCCAGTTGTTGAAATTATAATTACACACAATCAAACTAAGCAAATGTTAAGTCACTTGTAAATCGTCTTATGACTGGATCAGGAGAATTTAAACGTAAAATGGGTATACACAGTCTACTGTAAATTCGTACTGGAGATTTTATCAGATTTTAGAGTCAAAAGGAAACGCAGGAATGTACGTTATTAAAGAGGCTGATTGAATAGCCACCTGTCATCGACTTTATGTTTAATTAACAAATATATACCAGTGTTCTTAATGTGCTGCAAAACTGTTGCCGCTATATGAGCATCAGTTGAAAAGGCCTTGAGTTGATTATTGGCTGGCACCGCTTACGCATGCTCTCAATCAACCATTATCAAATAGCATGATACAATACGTGACATCTCACTTTTTCCAACAAACACCCACAGTGAAATAAGCTTGTTCGAAATTATAAGTGAACCTGAAAGAGTTGTTTCAGCCAAATGTATTTTCTCAGTATAATGATTTAATAAAATCCGCTTTGATGTTGTTCAGGTGAACAGTGTTAATAAATATGATTCTCTATTCTGATTTCCGTTTTCGACTTTTTAATTTTCTACCAATTGATTACCTTGTCACGATAAGCTAACCACAACTTTTTATTCTTCAAGTAAAAATATTTCTAGCTCGTTATAAAACGTCAGTAAATGTGCATAATATATTCAGATACACAACATTTTAAATTTGTTAGTAAATTATTCCTTCTCTATAGTTCTTCAAAGTTCTTTATGGCAATATCAATGTATTCCATTTCTGGAATTTCAATTTGACATGACTACAATTAAAATACCCATCAGAATTCTTTATACGTAACAACCAATTTGATGGAGAAAAAAGTATGAATGCACAATTTAACCTTCAAAGTCACATCATCGTGTATGATAAATCACAAACTAAGATATTTAGACTACTATTGAGATTGTGTCTTGTTGAAATGTTATGTCCAATGTATGAGACATTACCACGGAAGCCTTTTAGGGCCACGGTAAAGTTTTAAAAACGAACCATCTAAGTTGAAAATTCAAGATACTACGTTGAAAATTCAAGATACTACGTTGAAAATTCAAGATAGTAAGTTGAAAATTCCAGACATTAAGTTGAAAATTCAAGATACTAAGTTGAAAATTTAAGATAATAAGTTGAAAATTCAAGATACAAAGTTGAAAATTCAAGATACAAAGTTGAAAATTCAAGATACTAAGTTATCTTGAAAATTCAACTTATTGTCTTGAATTTTCAACTTAGCATCTTGAATTTTCAAGTTAGCATCTTGAATTTTCAACTTAGTATCTTGAATTTTCAGCTTACTATCTTGAATTTTCAACTTACTATCTTGAATTTTCAACTTACTATCTTGAATTTTCAAGTTAGGTGGTTCGTTTTTAAACATTTACCGTGGCACTAACAGGCTTCCGTACATTACTATATTTACAGTAGGATGTTATTTTAGATCCTTGACTAATACAAAGACTAATACCAACAACATAACTTATGTCACTGTATATCCGGCTCCTCACCGCTGATAGTACATGTATGTATTTAAATCTGTATAAGGGCCGGTGGTCGTGCATACAGTAATAAACATTGATTGATTGATTGATATAAAGATTTTCAAGGCATGAGATGGTCATAATGAACTTCTCAAGTCGAGCTCTATAATCAGAGACAAAATAACTTGTTCTATCTGATCGATCCTACCACAGTGTACTTTTGGATAGAGGAGTAATATGCTTTGTTCTGAATTGTGAAGCAAACACCCCAAAAATCTGTGAAATGTCTAACTTTACTTTTGTTGTATATTCCTGTAAGGGGCTAGCTTCTACATTCAACCATTTCATGTTGAACAGGCTTGCCCAGACTTGCTTGCCTTGCGATAGGCTGAATAAGAGCTCTGTATAAATTTTACAGTCGTGAAACAGGAAGACAAACTCCCAAATGCATCAGCTTTCAAACCGAAACTAGAAACATACATGTTGTTTTGTAATTGGCTGACCCTTGATCCTTTTCTTCTAGGCCCATCCATAGCATCTCTAAGCAGTAATTCCTGGATAAATGCGCTCTATAAATTATGTAGATCTTATACATTGAGGAAAAAAGGGATCACTGAAAAATAATGTCGATCATCGGGACAATAAATATACCTACAGTGCACACAAACTAGACCGAGTCAGTGGTATATCAGTAGCAAATGCGACCACCACAGACCATGACAACATTCTGGTATCGTTTGTACAGTAAATCAACCATTACTATTGGCAGGATACAACATACCGAGGACAAGGTCCACACTCTCGTATCTGAAAATCATCAGTTTTCAGGGGATCCAATAAACATCGCTACCTAGGAGGATTTTATTAAATAGATTTGACAGGATCATATTTTAGTACCCACGTGCAAATATCTTGTTTATTACTAAATGCGTTATACAAAAGGTTTTTTTTGGCTTTTCCTGAAAACTGATGATTTTCAGTTACGACAGTTTTGAACCGTACCATCGATAACATGCCTTACTTTTTTCCACCAGTTTATATGAGACACACAGTTTCGGAGGGTTAACTTAAATTTTCTACTGAGCTCATTTTAATATAATTATTATTATTTTTTTTATCTTTTTAACCGTCTTCTTCCGCTTATATCTAGTCCTGCTCCATGACTGTAGAATTATTTTTTCATTAATTAATAAATTCATTTTTAAAGCCTTTTGCCAGTCTACATTAGGAGCAGGGCTCTTGAAGGAATAGGAATTAAATGTAATAAAATAATTAAAAATATTTCATAGACTAGTCAGTCTAGCTTATATAATACACATTATAATAATCTAAATTTCGTAGTTTCGGGTTTATCGTATCATATGCATTTGAGACATCAAAGTAAGGTGTGTTGATGTTGTGCTGATAGAGCTGGGTCACCGCAGACGCAGATGTCAAGTAAATTAACATAATGTATCTGCTTCGCACATGTTGTCACATATCGTAAATATTTGTACATTTCATTTGACCTGTTTTATGGTTGATGTGGGTCAGGTTGGAAATTGAGACTATGTTTACATTTGAAATGATTTGAAGAGATGGGAAAGGAAAACGAAAAGAAACCAAGAGAAAGATGGCGAGAGAGAGAGAGAAACAGAGAAAGAGAGAGAGAGGGGGGAAACATCATGGAAGTAAAATGAAAGGAGAGACGGAAATAAAAGACAGAATTTAAAAGAGATCAATGTAGAAAGCAAGGAGGGATGTAAAAAGCAAGAAGAGATACAAAAGGCAGGCATTAGTGACAAGAGACAGATAGTGTTATGTTTTGTTGTGAACACATAACATGATGAATCAGGGCGTAAGAACGTATTAGATCTTGTACATGTGTAGGGACACGTACCCCCATGCCTTTGATGTCCTCGCGGCCCCCAAAGTTCCTACGTCACTGAAATGTGATTTTTACAGCCCGCTTCTACGTCGTTGCCCGGGGTAACCATTTCATAAAAGTATCCTGTTCATTATCCATATCAGGACTCTTTTCCAAAACCAGTCCTGATAACTGAAGCAAATTAAAAGAGTCCTGATACAAACTTTCGAAATAACGCAATAAAATAGATTATACACATTTTCTCCGAAATTTTCCCAACGAATTGCTATGTTCTTCCCCGACGGGGAAGGGGTTGGGGTTAGTTTCCGCACTGAAAATGTTAGCGTTCACGGGTTTCACTTGTACACGCTTCGTTGATTTTCGCACGTGCAAAACACCACGAACTGCACGAGCAAAGCCTGCTGCACGGCTACTATTCACCGATACAACTGGGAAAGGAAGGCAATATCCAAATATTCAGTCGATCAATTAAACGTATTAACATTTTGTAAGAACATTTTGCAAAAGCTTAAAAATATTCTCTGTATGTGCCACCGCCGAACGACAACGAAGCTGTTAGCTGGTTACCGAGACTGATGTCTTGGTCTTTGTTTTGTTGGTTTGTGAAAACAAAACAAATTGCATAACATAACACTGTCGATTTCAAATGTACAATTGAAATCATTTCTCTAAAACATAGAAACGTAGTGTGTGTTTCCTTTAAAACAATCGAAAGTTTGTTTATAATGTCTAAATTCGTACTTGGTCCCACGGTTCTTACGCCACTGTACGAGTGTTAGTTGTTACAATACGTGTTTACACAGTCTGTCTCACAGACGCTGAATAATTGTATCCTGTGTCAGTCTACTACAGTAAGTCCACCCCATTTAGTTTAGCAAGTCTAGATGAAGGCAAACAATTACAGTTTACAATAGTATATTGAAAATTTGCATAATAATATTCCAGCAACTTAAAATGAGTCTATACATTAAAGGGATGCACGGGTGGACAAGTGGCATTGAAAAAACCCTTCTCAAGCAAAGAATACTAGTACTTGACGTTACAATAACGGCAACCCACTGCCAATTTTTATAGTTCAGGATCACTCTGATCTGGGCACAGATCTGAATTCGGCGCTCCCCTTCACACAACGTATATTATACTTTCTGACCTATCCCTTTAATGCGCCACACAAGTAAACTCAAACCTAACCAGCTCTCTAAACCCTCATTTTGCCTGTAACCGGACCTCGGTGGAAATATGCTAAGTATGAATGCAATATCTCTCGTAGCATGAAGCTAACGTTTTAAGCTCCGTTCCCACATCACCAAAACTCATTCACAAGAATAGACTTGCTGAATTCCTTTCTTTAAAAACATAATTCCTATCAGAGGAATTCTAGATCTATGAAACCTCAATTATGGTTGTATGAAACGTCGTTATTGTCAATAACTTAATACTGTTGGGCAACGAACTAAAACTCTGAGGCATTCTAGCGTGTACAGATATTTAATCTGAGACGTAGGTAAGTCTGTTCGTTAAAAGCTAGGTCACAGCTGCGAGACTAATCAGCCCCACAAGTTGCAATTACTTCCCTGGGAATGTTCCAATTTAGAGAAACCAGAAGATGTTTGGTGCAATGCAAGTCGCAAGAGCGTCCCTCGAAAGACCTGTTTAGAGACCATTCTACAATCAACTTTATGTATAGTCGAGATGTTTTCGCGAACAATTCTATGAGACAACAGGTTGAGGCGCCGTGGATGATGAGCGTCGGTTAACTCCCGCCCATTTCTTTAACGCTTTTCAGCATCAATATTAACTGACGTTCTGAATTAAAATCGCTGTGTTCTGTGTCGGATTGAGCAATCAATCAACCAAATAGCCCTTTTTATCTTTTAGGTTTGATGTTTTTCAAATGTTTAAATCTATACAAGCAGGCTATTGGCCTTCCAGAATATTTAGGAAACAAAACTCTGAATTGATATTTGGTTTTGGAGTAGCGTTGAAGCCAAGCAAAGATATGTATACTGATGTAAACAAATAAGGCATCGAATGTACATGAGGTATTATGTTTAACTTACAGTGCATTCGGAACATTTCGCCTGTCATAATCAGCCATGAAACAACACTTGAACCGGCAGTATCTAGTGTGTCGGTCATGTCGCCGGATGACCCCTTGACATCAACGAGGAACACTTGAGATGATATTTTAACTAACAATGTTTCAAGTTAATTTTTAAGACACTTTTCTCAACGCTAACACGAAAGCTCTTTTCGATTAAGTTTCAATCACATTTGGTAATAGTTAATACATATGGTTCAATATAGCAGATTCTGGAATTTCAATTTGAAATGTCTTTGCCTGTACGTATGTACTGGTAATCTGAACCGAGCCGTTTTATTTTGGCCCTAGATATAACTGATATCAGCGCATGCGCTTCGTTCTCCGAGATATTGCAGTAATTCTATATGTGAAGACTAACAAGTAATAATCTGTTCAGATCAGATTACATTGACAGCTTACTCTGAGTATTTCGCTTGTGGTTCTAGCTGATTCTACTTTGGTTTCTATTTTTGTTTCGTCAGAAATGTCAATAGCTTTCAAGCAGAATAAGATAACTTGTCGTAAATGAAAACTGATATGGCCATACTTTGTCTACCCCCGCTGCCTATTTTAAGACAGTATCTTATTAACAGAATCTGCAGATCAAGAAACTTCAGACGACAGAAAAGTATGTCGCTTTGACGTCATTATAAACTGCGTATCTGTAGTTGGTAAACTGTTCAACCATTTCTGAGTCTACACTTTAACTCAGCTGAGTCTAACCTATTGAATAAACAGGGGCGGCGACAGCAGTTTCTGAGTAGGGAGTGCGGAGGGAACCGGGGAGCAGGGCTGCAATCCTGATTACCTTATCCTCCCCAACCCCCCTTCGGGACAAGCAATTTGTTGGAGGACGACTGAGAGAACATATGTGTATTTGCCTTTTCGTTTTTAGCCCCCCTGTCCGGGATCTCAGCCCCCTCCCTTCCCCGTCGGAAAATTCCTCCCGCCAGCCCTGGGACCGGGCGTGCTTGCACCGCAAATAAATAAATAAATAAATAAATAGAATATAAAATAAATAATTAATTAATTAATTTAATTTAATTTAATTTAATTTAATTTAATTAAAATAAAATAAAATTAAATTAAAAAACAATTTTAAAAAATAAAAAAAACAATAAATAAAATAAAATTAAATTAAATTAAAAAATAAGACGACACAAAATATGCTTGACACACAGTAATTTTATTAAGCATTTCGAGTCGCAAAAAGGAGCACGTCGAAACAGATTTCAAGAACATGTAACAATTTTTGTTATCGTTAAAGTTTCAACAAGCCAACACAAAGGCACTTTCCAGTCTTGTTTCAAACAATCCGGCTAGAAACGCTCATACATTAGTGTCAGATGACATGAAAATAGTCTAAAAATAAACATCTGTCAAAGCACTTTGGGAATATTCCAAGGCACTGCCATTTTTGAATATTTCTCTCCACGTTACCACCTGTTTTCTGGGAAAGTGAGCGGAAAACGCTGAACAAGTCGTTTCAGAAAAAAAGGCATAACGCTCGTAGGAGCGCCAGCTACCTTCCAAAGCAAGCACAAGGTCAACAGAAACTCGGGCACTTTGATTCAGAGCCAGCCGAATCGCATCCCCAAGAAACACTGAAAGCTTGCATAGCACTTAAACACAGGGAGCACTACAAATGGCAAACCTACCGGAGGCTACCGTATTACTTTCTTGGACCAGCCGAAAGAAAGCAAATTTACTTACTGTATACTACCCGCGTTTTAAGAGTTTTTTGAGTTGGTGCTAAACCATCATCTTGTACATCTTCATCACTCGAGTCCAGCTACGAGTAACATACTGATGAAGAAGGTGACAGTTAGCACCAACTCGAGTGTTTTGAAATTTTAAACGTGCTGGATAAACTGCATACAAGTCAAGACCAGCTCAACGCTGTGTACAGGGCATAAAGCACTCATTCTGTGATAAAGATATTGTCTCTTACGGAGTACTATCCTTAGACAAAGCTTATCTTCTACACAAAAATACAGATGGCGAATATACTACAAGAATAGTGTGGCTACAGGTCGAAACACGCATGCTGTTGAAAACAGGTGGTAGCGATTTGGTGCGCTTGCGCAATATCGATTTCCGGTTCTTAATCTCACAGAAACGGATTAAAACTCGGTCGTCCAGCGACACTGATGATTCAGTCTGGGTAAATAATGCTTAACACGTAATATGCATGATAAATGAGAAACTATCACGTTATAACTTAGAATGAGATGGAGCTCCTAGCTGGTAGTAACTGTATACATGAGTTTGCAATATAGGTAAGTCTGTGGCAACAGGAATACAGCAATGGCACAATTATGAAAACATGAAATGACTATTATCCATTACACACAATGATTAATAACAATCTAATCAAAGACTTGCAATGATTATACATCCCTGTCCTGCAGGGATGTTCAACTGCCAGCAGTTGATAAAAAAAATGATAATATAATATATAACATACAAACATTAACAAAAATGTATAGATTGAAGTTCCAACAATTACATAATGCAAAATAGACCATAGTCTATATCTGTGTACCAAAAATACAGTTTTCAACTCCATATCAAATGCAGAGAAAAGAGTTCAAGTCTCACTGGGTTGTTTAAAAATGTAAAAGTTCTTCTAGACTAGGAGAGTCTTTTGCCGCAAGCCCTTGGCTTCGGTCAAATAAACTATAGCTGCCCAGCAGCGCTTTATGGAGGATCCATATTGGTAGGCAAGACAACAAGGTCCGTCCAGCGGGATGTAATAATATATGGCTGACCAGCAGCGACACCTCGGTTGGACAACGGTCCGGCTGGGGTGCTGTTGACATGGCAATATGCCATACAGTTAATAACAATTGTAAGCGATGCTTACATACTCGGCTTACTGGGTTTCGTCACAAAGAGCAATTGCACCTGCAACAACAAGAATGAAACATAAATTCATGTTTTCCTCATAAAAAATATCATTTCATTTAAGAAATGAACTCATGTTACTTTTTTTCTCAAATGGCAGCTAACATTTTTATCAATTTTTACCAATATTTTGTCACTGCTGGGGCAAGTTGTTCAATTGTTAACCGAAGGTTGTTTGGACATTGCTGGGGCATAATGTTAGGACACAATTGAGACAATGTCAGCATATGAAGGTCAACTCACCATTATTGGGGGCCAATGAGGTCAGCAACTTCTGGAGCTGATAAAGATCATCCTCCTCTAAAGCATTTGGGGCACTCAAAGGCATGTATTCGTCCTTCACTGCAGCTGATAATGTCATCTGAAGAGGGTCAGAGGTCAACTCTTCCAGAAGGTCATCCTCTTCAGAGAAGTCACATGATGCCATCGACCTTGGCGACATGGACTGGGATGCTGGACTGTTCATGCATTCCAACTTGATGGCAGGACAACTGTTCTCTTCCTTGATCAGAACCGGCTGCTCCAGGAAGGCCTCGGTCGAGTCGACTAGCGCCTCGGCTTCAAGCGATGAACTGTTGCTGCCATTGAAGTGGTTAAAGAACTCTTCTAACTCCGTAGCATCAATGAAGGGAAGGTTGCGTTTCGGCTTGATACTGACATCGGTTGGTTTCTTCATCATGAGCCTGCTCTGTTTGGAAACATCAAAACCTTCAAAGAAGATTTCGATTTCCGCTGGGTCAATGACAGGAAGCTCTTTACGTTTTTTGACCACTCGGGGTGGTGGAAGTGGTGACACAGCTTCGGACTTCACTTTGATGCCACCAGTCATGTTGGCCAGTTCTGTTAGTTCCTCAATGATGGTCTTCGTGCATAGTTTTGTGGACTCATCTTCCAATACATCACCATTGAATGACTTCATGTTAGGATCTGGTGAACATGCTGGAGAGGGATCCGGGGTGAGGTAAGACTCTGGTAGATGACAGACATCAGGCACTACCTGTTCTTGAAGTATGGAAGCTGGGCTGAGGGAACCAATAATGTTCTTCTTCTGTTGAAGAGCTATCGAGGAGATGCCATATGTACTTTGGTTCATCACCTGAGTGGAATCAGCCCAGCCCCCAGTGGACATAGACACTGCTGGATAAGCCTCGTTGAAGTTCTCAATGCTGGGAATCATGACATTGCTGGAACTGAAATCGAAACCTTGCCCAGACGCTTTGTCATCACTCCCACTGAGAGTCAGTCGAGGCACTTTAGCAGGTCGGCATGGTCCCTGGATCTTCCTCTTCAGCATTTCTTTGAGTCTTTCTGTCTGGCAAGACCCACTTGATTTCATTTGGTCACCTGGTCTTAGTCTGGTGTTGATGTACGGAACATATGGACTCTGGGATGGGTAGACTGAGCCAGGCTGGCTGGGTCTAAGACGATTGGAAGACGGGAATCCAGCTGATGGCTGCAGCCATGTTGCATCTTGATCTTGAACCATTGTTGGGCATGGCATACTCTGCTGCCATGGTTCGCTGCTGCGGGAAGGGTAGAACTGAAACATCTGACTTTGAAGCTTGAACTGGTAGGCCTCTTGTTCACTGAAAATACAGGAACCCAATATATTAATACAAACGCACAACAGAAATATCTAATAAGTTGAGACGTGTAGTGTAATGGTACAGTGTTCGCCTTCTAGCCATTAGGCCCGGGTTCGAATCCCGCCTGAGCCCATGTGTTGTACCCTTAGACAAGGAGCTATACTCACATTATCTCGGTGGACCCAGTTGAAACTGGGTACCCGGTCAGAGAGCGATGACAATGTGAAAGTTAACCTTCTAGCGCCTAACTGGCAGCTTGGGTTGTATACTCCCCTGGGAGTTGACGAATGTCGTGGGCGGTACATTGTTCCAATGACTGGGGTAATAATGTTGAGGGCTTTGAGCATGCTGCTGCATGGATCAGGCACAATACAAGTGTACACATTATTATTATTATCATTATTATTATTATTATTATTATTTCTGCCTAACATTGTCTCTGAATACAAGACACAGTCCTCAGACATTACTGGTAGTATTAAGGAAAGTACTGGATTTCACATAATACTTAAGTGTTACGCCTACCTGATAACCTGGTTGATACACATGATGACTGGATCGTCGCAGTTAGACACAGAAGCCTGCTTGATGTGCATCACCACGTTGACCCAGAAGATGGAGTTATCTGCCCTTATCATCCGCACTATCATCATACAACCCATCTCGTGGTTGGACCGTATCACTGAAAAAGATAAACAACATGAATATCTATGACTGAACAGGTTATCAGGTGGACCAGCAATATAACACGATCTCAACTAGGTTTTTCCAAATTAACTGTCTCTTATCACCTGTATCAGTGGTTGGGCAATAGGAAAATTTATGTCAGCAGTAAATTAGTAAAATGACTTTCAGTTTCCATTAAGTGACAAGTAATATAGAACATTCAGGATTTTCTGCAGAATGACAGGATTTCTACTCACACTGCACATGTTTATCCCGGGCCTCCTGTAAGTCTTCAGGATGGAGCATCCCGTACCAGGATTTGTGGTATAGTTCGTCATTGCTGTAGCCGAGGTGAAACTCCGCGCTGAAAAGAAGACAGTTAAAGATGAAATAAAATATTTCAGTACTTGTGGTAAGACTAAAATATAGTCTCTGAAGAAAGATTAAAAATTTTATTTAAAAAAAAAATTAAATTAAAACGATATTCATTTGTAATAAAATAAATAAGATCCCAGAGAGACTG
>JAUELE010218776.1:0-13124 GCA_031471655.1 Diodora aspera | reverse complement strand
CGCCTATTTACATGTATTAGAGACCGTAGTAGTGACACCGAACTCAGTCATTTGACCATATTTCATGCTTGCCGATCAACGCCTCGAAAGGAACGGATAGACAACATTGCATCGTTTACAAGTAGGGTTGTTTGGAATTATGAATTACTAACGCTGAATAAATTAAGATCAGACATGCTTAAAAAAAACGAAAACCGAAAAATACTGTGTCAAATTAAAAAACCGAAATACCGAACCAAAACCAAAAATACCGCGGTTCTACTAATACCGCGGTGTACCGTGTCAGCCCTGTGATGTGCCAGCCTTGGCAGTCATGGTTCTAGTGCCGCCAGGGTCTTCACACCAATATGACGTTGGTGACCCCTTGGTGACGTTGCTGAAAAATTGTGTAAAACAAAATAAAATCCCAAATCACTCACTCTTTGGATGTAAACTTGTTTGGGATTGCATTGGAGCCCCATGCCCCTAAAAGTGGAAATGACAGGGCTGACCAGCTTAGTTCAGGTTCTAGTAGAACCTCTAGTTCTTCAATCGAGACAGCTCACCATTTTCCTTGTTTTTGCCACAAACATGTCAAAGTGTTGTGACAATTTTGATATCATGTACCCGGTAATGTTGCAGCACATCTTTTCTTGGCAGGTGGACGTGGGATGGTGCAGTGATTGGCGTGTCTGCTCAGTGATCTGCCAGTCTTCGCAATCATAGTTCGAATCCCTCCCAGGCACCTCACTTTCAACCCGGAGATTAGAGTCTCAAACGACATTATGACACCCATGGTGATACGACTGAAAGATTCCTTGAAACCACGTAAAATCCAAAATGATTCATTTACTCTTTTCTTGGCAGGATTTCCACGATGAACATGCATGGCAAGCATTTCGCACATTTGATCGGATGAATACCGGGTACATCTCTGCCAAAGATTTTGAAAAAATCATGATGTCCTTGAAAAGCTATCTCCTAACTCCATTTGTCAGGGATAATATAGTAACGGTGAGTTGACAGTAACATTATAGGAAACTCACAGTTGGTGCACATCTTTTACCTCCCACGTGAGACATTTGGACTGAATTCAAGCTGAGAGTTGTGTCTACAATGCATATTTTGATTGGTTGCCTTACAAAAGTGGAATGGGATGCAGTGGTTAGTGCGTCGACCAAGCAGTCTCCCAGCTTTGGCAGTTGTGGTTCAAGTCCCGCCGGGCACCTCTCTTTCAGCTCGGAGAGACCGGAGCCTCGACACCAATGTGTTAGCGATGTGGCTGAAAGATTGCCTAAAACTTCAAATCACTCACTCACTACAAGAGTGAAAGATAAACATTTAGATGCGTATTCTTACTGTCCCAGGGACCAATGAGAAGAAAGCAACAAATCTGCAGTCTTCAATTCGAGAACAACAAAGCGAGCACATTTTCAGGAGCGTAGTCATTCCTCTTTTCATTGGCACTTGATAGGTCACATAAGGTCATGGATATCAATCAGTTCAGTGCAAACTTTCTCCAAGTTTGGGAGAGGGATGACTCACTGGTTAGCATGTCGGCCCAGTGATCTGCCAGCATTGGAAATCATGATTTGAGTTCTGCCCGGGTGCTTCTCATTCAATCTGATGTGACGTTGGTGACACCATGATGATATGGCTGAAAAAATTGCCCCAAACCAACGTAAAATCCCAAATCACACACTCCCCCAAAATCATTCACCCACCTAAGTGTCCCACAGGCAGGTATACCTGGCGATAGTTTTAAAGGAGTTAAGGTGGACATGTTGCTTTCACTTATCTTTCTGTTGATCACTTTCTCAGCTACCCCCTGGGGCTTCCGGTGAGTGACGTGGTATCACTTAGGTAGAATAGAGCCTCAGTAGCCCAATGCTTGTCGTACAAGGCAACTAAAATGGGGATCTTTTGCTTTCTCTTTCTTCTATCGATCCTGTGTTGTCCCTTTTCCTGATGTGCCTCTTGCACATCACATTGTGCTATGGCTGAAATATTGCCCCCTGCAATGTAAAAATCCATTTCACTCACTCACTCTTTCTCTGCTGTCTTTTCTTGGTATGACTGAACGATTACATCTCTAACATAAATCGTTCACAGTGTCTCGGTTGCCGTGCTATAGCTGAAATATTGCTCACAGCGACATTATTTCAATCATCTTGTGGGGCTTCCAGAGAGTGACGTGTCACTCCGATACAATTGGGTCCCAGTAAACCAATAGTCTTTGTACAAGGTGAATAAAGTAGGGATTGTTTGCTTTCACTTTTTTTTCTATCGATCCCCGCCCGGGCACCTCTCTCAGCCCGGAGAGACAGGAGCCCTGACAACAATGTGGTGTTGGTGAGACCGTGATGATGTGGCTGAAAGATTCCCGAAAACCACATAAAACCCCAAATCACTCGCTCACTTTCTATCGATCCCTTTTATGAATTCCTTTCCTTTGGAGGGGCGCGGGATGGCGTAGTGGTTAGTGCGTTGGCCCAGCAATCTGCCAGCCTTAGCTGTTGTGGTTCGAGTCCCGCCCGGGCATCTCTCTTTCAGCCGGGAGAGACAGGAACCCTGACACTGATGTGATGTTGGTGAGACTGTGGTGATGTGGCTGAAAGATTGACAAAAACCACATAAAACACCAAATCACTCACCCTTCCTTTGGTGTGCATCTTGTACATCATGTTGCATTATGGCTGAAATATCACTCGGTATCTTGAATGTTCAAATGTCTTGTGTCAAGAAATCAGCAGCCGAATTTCTGTTGGTTGTGGATTCAAATCTTGCCCGTGTGCCTATCTCTCAGCCTGGAGGTTGAGCCATCACAACCATGTTACATGGTTCAAAGATTGCTGAAAGTGGAATAGCTTGGGAGTTAGTGTATTTGCCCAATGATTGGCCAGTCTTGCTGCTCATGGGTTCAAATCCAGCATTGGATATCTTTCAGCTCGGAAATTGAGCCCTGACACTGATATGATGTAAAATCCAACATCACTCACTCACTGGTATATTTGTACTTTCACCAAGCTCTTGCTTACATGAACAGACCCTCACGTGTCCAGCTTATTTTGGGAAAACGATAGAAAAATTAATGTATTTGTGAAGTGTTCTTGAATTTAAAGTGTGTCATTAGTACTTGAATGAATTTGTTTACCATTGGAAAAGCTGTATGAAAGTTCTTGAATTTGAAGTTCATTTATGAACCATGTGATTTGTATTCTCCATCAGTATAGCTCCTGGTTATTAGCGGAGTATTAGTGATTGGCTGGGGATTAGTGATTGGCTGGGGTTAGTGATTGGCCGGGGATTAGTGATTGGCTGGGGATTAGTGATTGGCTGGGGATTAGTGATTGGCCGGGGATTAGTGATTGGCTGGGGATTAGTGATTGGCCGGGGATTAGTGATTGGCTGGGGATTAGGAAGTTGACCAGAATACAAATCTTCACAGTGATGTTCGCATTTTTCAGGTGGCAATGCAAGGGGAGAAACATCGTCGGATCAGCTATGCATATTTCACTGCCTTTATATCACTGCTCAACAACTTAGAATTGGTTAAAAAGATTTATCTGGCTGTGACCAGGCGAGACATCAACAAGGAGATTACTAAAGGTAAGTAGAATTGCCAAACTAGGAGGTAAAAGAGATTACGCTTTGTTAACAAACATCTAAGTAATGGATTGAGGCAATTTATGAGCAAAGCATCTTGCTCAAATGGCACAGCTGACATTGCCAGTGTCTCAGTGTGAGGCAGGATGAACCCTTGAAAGTCTGAAGGCTTTGCAATGCGAACCGATGACCCATCCAACTACTCCCCAGGTTCGATGTTGCTTAGTTCTAAGTTCATGGTGCAGTGGTCAGGGACTTAGGACGTGGGATCGAATCCTGCCCTGGTACCTCTTTCAGCTCAGAGATTGGCACCTGTCACCGACATGATAAAGGTGACACCTCGTTGATATGGCAGAAAAATTACCAAGAGCCATGTTAAATACAAAATCACTTGCTCCCTCAAGTTTATGAACCCTGTGGGATTCCCGGGGATATCGCTCTGACACCAGAAAGAATAGGACCCTAGTATCCTCATGCTTGACGTAAGAGCCATCTAAAATGAGGATCTTTTGCTTTCTCTTTCCTACTATCGATCCTGTGTTGTCCCTTTTCCTGATGTGCCTCTTGTACATCACATTGTGCTGTGGCTGAAATATTGCACCCTGCAATGTAAAAATCCATTTCACTCGCTCTCTGTTTGAACTGTCTTTTCCGTCTGGTGTATGTTGCACATCATGGAATGTTGATATGCCTGAAAGATAGACCACTCTTAATATTTACACTTAACAGATTCCTTGCGTCTATAGCCTCATTTTGATATTCCCATGAATAAATTATAAGAGAGACCTTGCTTTTATGAGAATATCAAAATGAGGCCATAGGTGCAAGGGACCCTTTATGCATGAATATTAAGAGTGGTCTATTGTCAGTGAAAATGAAAACATAAACTTAACTCAACTATTTTTAAATTCTTAGAGAATCACTGGCTAATGATTGTTTTCTGTTACAGAGTTCCTCTGTTGGTACTCCCATCACCTTGAAAGTGGACAAAAATGGATACGTTCTGCACTGGCAAGATCAAAACAAGGTGAGATATGTACAGTATATTGGCTTGATGTTTCATTCATATATTTGGTGCTTGTTGGGTTGGACTTTTATTTGACAAATAATGCCCAATAGAATGAATGAATAGGTACATAGAGGTGACAAGCGCCTTGTAGCCTTGGCAAACATCTAAATCTTTATGAAAGATGTTTTGGATGGGGCAAAGAAGGCTTGGATACATATAATTTTCTCTTCTACTGGGTGGTACATTTTGACTGATGTACTGTTATTTGTATAATGATAATAATTTACTTGTGAAGTGTCCAATATCCAACCAGTCCTACTCAGACAAGCTGAGACATAAATGCTAGGAAACAAATCATTGGACTAGAAAATAATGGTTTATATGCCTCAAGAAAAAGTGTAAGAATGTTTCATGAAGTTTGGAATTCTTTTTTTTTTCTCAATAGAAATCGCATAGAATTTCTCATGAGTTTGAATCTCAAAAAGAACTGTGTATGGTGTAGGTTTGTATTTGTTGTATAAAACTAGAGTGAGTGAGTGATTTGGGATTTCATGTGGTTTTCAGCAATCTTACAACCACATCACCACGGACTCGCCAACATGAAAACTAGAGTGAGTGAGTGATTTGGGATTTCACGTGGTTTTCAGCAATCTTTCAGCCACATCACCACGGACTCACCAACATGACATCAGTGTCGGGGCTTCTGTCTGTCTGGGCTAAAAGAGAGGTGCCCGGGCCGGACTCAAACCACAACTGCCAAGGCTCGCAGATTGCTGGGCTGACACGCTAACCACTATAAAACTAGCAGCTAGTCAATGAATGCTGTTGAAGTGAGATGTAATTTCAACAGTCTTTCAGCTATATTGCTGTCACTTCATGATGAATCAAAGTGAAATATCCATCAACTGATTCCAAGCAGGATTTGAATATAGGATGTATTTCTAACATGGTGTGATAACATTGTGCCATTTTGAACTTGGTCTTAACTGATGTTAAAACATGAAATATTGAACCTCCTCTACCTTTATGATACACGTCTCCGCTTGGGGGGCGGTTAGGTAGCTCGTTGGGTTGAACGTCGGCATTCCGACCTGATGATCATGGGCTCGATTCCTGTCGTAGGGGCCTTGGCATGTTTCTCTGCAGTAGTCAGTGTTAATATAGTGCATTGCTACACTATGGTATCACTATTGATTCTTAAGTACCAGCCCTAGCTTGCATGTTTCACCACATCAAAATCATCCAGTTCCCCACTGGCGATATAGGTGTTCCTTCTGTACTCACACTGTTGAACGTCGGCATACAACTGAAATATTGCTGAGTGCCACTATAAATCCAACCGACCAACTTCACTGCATGACCTTGTCTCACACACTGTAGTCTGTCGCCCAAACCCCAGAGCATACAAAGAAAATGGAGCCTGCCCAAGTCTAGATATTAAGCAAGTCTAGGAATTCTTAGCTCTAGGATATTAGGAATATCTCTGGGCTCGTTTTCTGATTTTATTATTTTTGTTGGTATTATAAACATAATGTTGTAGATTAAGCTTATTTCTGGGACTAAATGTTAGTCTACAGGCCTGGTGCTTAAAAATGTATTCCTAGATGAGTACCACACATCCTTTCTTGGTATTTACATATATTTAAGCTGTGTTAGAGTGTTTGGGAATGTCTGTTTTGCTCCCTGACAAATTACTGAAATTATGGAATTGTTGCATGTCAAACATACATACTGACAAATATAGAAACTGACATTGTTAAAGTTTGTTAGGAAAGAAAGTTTGCATGATGCCAACACTTGTTGGTCTGCCTGTACAGTGAAGGATCTCCTTGCTCATCTCCTTGTTAAAGTGCTCATGTATGCAAAAGTTTTTCAGAGTGAAATTAATGCTTCATGGCTGTCAGAACAATTTTGTGAGCAGATGTGTTCAGACCAGTTCTTGTCTTCCGATCATATCTCGAGGGAATTCTCAACAATAAGCATGTGTAGAGACTTTGAAACTGTAGTGATGTGATCTAACAGTGTTTTATTTCAGCCGAGAGCAACTTAAAATGGATATTTGGCATAGAACTTGGTCAGTGAAGGAAACTGGGTTAATTCATGCACCTTGCATCTCCACTGCAGGAGTTATTGGTCACAAGTTCACATTTATTAAATGTATTGTGTGACGTTTTCTACTGGAAGTTTTAATACAACAATTTTGTCTGTTCTGTGTGTAATAACAAGATTTGTAGTCTGGTCATGTTTTGTTCCGAATGAGTCCAAACATTATTTTATTAAATAACTAACAGTTGTTTTCCATGATCCAGCTACTTTAAGAGGCTTGTATTCTGTGCTGCAATTCAAAACTGCTTACAGTCATTTGTTTTTAGCTAACAGTCACCCAGTTGTAAAGCACACTCTATCTGTTAAATTAAATGTTATTCTGGACAGCAAATTTGACTGAACATTCAAAGTGTTTCTTTAATTTTTTTTTAAAGAAATGTTTTACTGAAGATGTAGTCTTGTGAAAATGTTTAGATCAGAAAAAAATTTATTGGTATTGATTTTGCAGGAGAACCTATGACACGGAGCAGGTTTATATTGCTCCCCGAAGTGTGATGTGTTTTGTTGTACAAGTGGACAGTTTCCTCGGCTAAAACAAAGCGTGATGGATCGGCCTGTCATTTTGATTGTACAATTGCTGTTTTGTCAGTCTAAATCGGGATTTTATGCAGTAGTACTGTCTCTGGAATTGAAAGGAAGCTTTAATGTTTTCCTCCATCTTGGTTTTGCTGAATGTGTGTTTTTAAAATTTGTGTAATTAAATTTGCTATCATGCTACTGTGTGAACAGGGCAGAAACTGAGCAAGGATCGATTAAGCCAGGGTACAGCTGGAAACATATGTGAAGGCTCGACTTGTTTCCAAAAGGAAGTTGAACTAGTGCAAGTGTCGCAGTATCATCCAGTAGCGGATTTGCATGCTCAGATGAATTCATTTAATCTTGAGAGGTTGGGAAAGCATGCAGATCTGCCTACCAGACGATATTGTGACTTATACACTGGCTCTACTTGCATCTAGTATTGAACATATACTGACGTCCAAAAGAAAGTATACCAAATGATTTCAATATTTTCCCTTACCTTTTTATGCCATAGATGCTTGGATTTTGGTGAGTGTAATTTGATTGACATCATCACTTGATAAACCTTCCACGTCTTGAAGGGATATCTCTTGTATATCAAACTCATTTGTGAATTTATTCAGTAGCCTCTCAAAATCTTGGTATACTTTATTTTGGACGCCAGTATAGTTTAATGGGTTGAGATGTTTGAAAGGACTCCAGATTTTCATTGGAGCTGTATTGTGTCAAGTGTCCAAATTTATTGTGATGATCCATCGGGAAGCAAATGGTCCATGATGGAATTTCTTGCCTGTTCACTGGTTTTGATTTCGCATGAGTTTTCCATTCTTGCATTCATTTGCTGTTCTAGCTGAATATTAATTAAACCTGAATTCACTCTGTGACTCCAGCAGTAAGGAGCTAACGTTCTTGACTTGACAGCCATTTCACTAATCACATGGTCTGGGTTTAAGTCTCAAGAAGACAGTATTTACCTGCAATATTTCTCTAAACAGAGGGTCTCAGAATCCCAGTTCTCATTCGAACCCTTACTATTCCAGGTGTCTTCAGTTCATCCCCCATTATATTTTTACAAGTGATCATTATTGAAACAGTTTATGTTCCCCTGGCTAAAACTTGTTCCCTCATTTGTGAGTGTAAACCGGTTTATGATATTTAATGCCAGGTCACATTCCTCTCATTGTTATCCTAGATTTTTCTCAATATTCGTCCCCTACTCAAAAGAACTACACTACTACTCTGTTTTATTACAAAGAAGCAGTGCATCCAAATTCCATGATAACATGTTGCCACACATATTACATACCAAGGTGTGTATATCTAAAGTGACAGTCATGAACGACACGTGCAAATGCTACATGTGCCCATACATAATAAATTTCAGATTGAAGCAAAATTTCTTAAAACTCAATAACCTTCGGCATTACATTATCACCAGACTTTTAAGGTAATTGGTAAATGTTCAGTAGTGACAATATTGTATGAAAACCCCTGTGCTAAAAACATGCTTATATGGCTAGTTCTAGTCTGTCTGACAGACCCTGTAATTTATTTCTTAAGAGACTTGGCAAGTCTATAAAAATGCAAGTCTAGGAATGGCTGATTACAGGAAATTCGGCCGAGGAGACACAAGGCTCTCTACAATAACTATACACTCTATGCAAAATACATGAAAAGAAAAAAATAATAAATTTCAGAGACTGCAGTCAGTCTAGGCTAGTTCTGACAAACCTTCAAACAGTAAAATCAATTATATCAGTTTATGCTTATATCAAGTTTGATCCTTAAATTCTTTTGAGTAGTCTACTTTTACAATGTTAACTATTAAAAACAATTAGCCATCTACACCCCCTCCCCCTTCCCCCAGCTAAAATTCCTCTACTTCAGATTTGAAGTTCCTCCCCTGTGATCCAAGTGCCTCCTGTTTGAGAATCATTGTCCTGAAAGATTCTTAAAATTGAAAGTGGTCCATGCAAGATCAAATATTTTGGGAAAATATTTCTAAGTAATTAAGTTTTTTATTTGCAAGTATTGATGTGTGGAATGTTTGAAATGGCCAAAGTAGGAAAACAGCCATATAATGGTTTAAAAGCTTTCAGTACGCAGCAAATGAAGTTGTTACATTGGATTTTGTAGGAAAGGGACCAGTAATTACCAGACAATGACCATAGGATATCGTTTTCAGTGAGTACAGATTGGCTGCGTCATGTAATTACACCGTGATGGTCGGTAGATTGATAATGATAGTTATCAGTGTGTGGACCTACCGAGCTTGGCTTTGACTGCTACTTTGTAATACATTTCACGAGAGGAATAACAAGCAATAATTGCTGGGTACTTGAGTCCAGAAACATCACTACAAATACTTCGCTGAGGTCGTCCATGAAGAAATGTAGGGAAACGGCAAAATACTAGTAATCTTTTAATAGAAAATGCCTCACATAAACACCACTGAAACAGGTGAAATACTTTAATTGAATACCCAGCTTTTGAAGATATTAAGAACAGGATGTCTAATTATTGGCTGCTTTACGTGGTTCTGTGGGTAAGATGTCTTTTTCCTCTTCAATTAAGCATATTTTACTTGCATTTCCCATGTGACTGATCCTTGGCACAGTCAGTTTCGGAGAGCCTGTTGCACTAATTTGGAGCTGGATGATTTGATGTGGTGAAACCTGTTTCTGCACAGTCAGATTAGGAGAGCCGTTTCACAAATTTGGATCTGGGTAATCTTCTAAATGAGGCTTACAGTTAAAATTGAATCAGTTTACTGTAGCGTATGCCACTTAGCTAGGCCTTGGCGCTGCTATTACAGGAGATCTGTTCTGAAAGCAGTATTCCTCCTTCTCTCTCATTTCTGCATGCAGCAGTTAAAACTGAGTAGCCTTAAGGGTCTTGACAAAAGTCTATGGAGGATTATATGAAGATTAGACAGTGCAACATATCATATCTACATCACTGCCTGCATCCAGACAGATTTTTGCATAGAAGACACCATCCTCAGTCTGGATTGATCCCATGACCCTCATTCTTGTAGACTTATGCTCCACCGATCGAGCTGTCTTGCCACCAGTTAAGTAAAGCCAATATTATTGAAGATTCTTGCCTCAGTTTACCAGCTCTCTTGTCCAGACTTGAACCACATCAAAGCATTGCAGCAAATAACATATCTCCCCAGTCAGAGCAGATCGTCCTAGGTTTTGACCCTAGCCATAAAGGATGTGACAACTTGCCACAGCTTACAACAATGGTAAATAACATCCACGTATTCAATACTTGTCTGGCAGTCTATGTTGTCTTGACATTACCACTGGTTCACCAGGCATGTCACAATGTCACGGAAGCATGTAGAGCACCGTGGTTGACATGTTGGCCCGTTAATCTGCTAGACTTTGCGGTTGTCGGTTTGAATCTTGTCGAGTAGAGCTCTTTCAGTCTGGAGACTGACCTCTGACAGCGGGGCGTAGGATGGCGCAGTTGTTAGCATTTCGGCCCAGCAATCTGCCAGCCTTGGTGGTTGTGGTTCGAGTTCTACCCAGGGACCTCTCTTTCAGCCCGGAGACACGACGAGATGTTGGTGAGACTCTGTAGATGTGGCTGCAAGATTGTCGAAAACCACATAAAACCCCAAATCACTCACTCACTGACCGACTTCTGACACCAATGTGATGCAGGTGACACTCAGGTGATATAGCTGAAAGATTGCTAAAAGACATGTTTAATCCAAAATCACTAATCACTCACACTTGAATGACAATTTTCCGAGAAACATTCAAATTACGTAATTTCTTTTTTAACACTTTCAATTATTACTCTCCGACTCGAAGACATGAGGTGATTTGTGAGTTTCATGAGTAACGGTCCAGTAATTAGATCCAGGCTAAATGTGTAAAAGTTACAGGTGAGATGCAGTATGCAAGATCTGGCAGGGGTGATGCCAGCAGCTGGACAGAGGGCTACAACCCTCCTCCCATCAAGGAACAGTAGCAACCCCCGGAATTTTCTGAGAAATGTGTGATTTTATTGTTATTTGTAAATTTGTGTATTTGGCTTAGCAAATGTTCATTTTTATCCACCTTGTCAGGGATCTAAACTGCCCCCTATTGGGGAATTCCTGGGGCCACCCCTGGTCTCTGGTGTAGTTTAGGGATTAATTAGCAAAAAAACCCATGGATCTACAATGAGAAGCTGGTATTGATGAAACAAAGTTGCAAGAGACATCAAAGTCCTGAAATAACTTTCAGCAAAAACTGTTGCTCATATCAGACGGATAACATATATGGTTATTGTATGAAATGAGCCGACAGAAAGACGCTTCTCTCTTTGAAAATAAGACTGAACTGTCATAAATCAGTCCACTTGGGAAACTTGTTAGCTAAAATTTAATTCTTTTCGCTAAATTTCACTAAATTTCTTCAGTATCGGAGCTCTCTTTGGATTGAAGCATCTGGTTTAGTGAGCAGACATCAGTGCTGCAGGTCCCCAGAGAGGGCTTAACTGATGAATCCACTTCCTGTAAGTTTTGCCCAGCTCTGATTGGTTCATGGATGAGCCCTTTGGGAGTTGGAATTTTCTGATATTTATTAGTGTTTAGTTCACTAGGACTGGTAGTTGAGTAAGGCAGGAATTGTCAGACATTTTGATTTATGTTTTAAGAAATGCCTGGACTAATGAGACCATTAAGGTAGACTTTTGGTGTTCCCAGTGGCCCTGTATTCCTGTCGTTGCCAGAGAGACCGTTCTTGTTCTCTGTATTCCCTCACTAAAAATGGAGTAGGCCATTTGAATTAACAGATGCCATACATCTTAATTTATCTCATGATTGAAACTGGTGTCATTTCCTTCAAGAAGCTTGTTTACTATTGTTTGTGCTTTCGATTAACTTGAATGTTTTGCTGGTTTCACATAGTTTATCATAGACACTGTTAAGCTTCTCGGGAGTGCTGCTGTATCACTTAATTGGAATAGGGCCTCAGTATTCAAAGGATTGTCATAAGAGGTAGCTAAAATTGGAAGCTGGTGTTCCCAGGGGTGTCGCTCTAACATCCGGAAAGAACAGGACCTCAGTATTCTAATGCTTGCCCTAAGAGCCGTCTAAAATGAGGATCTTTTTGCTTTCTCTTTCTTACAATTGATGCTGTGTTGTCCCTTTTCCTGATGTGCATCTTGCACATCACATTGTGCTATGGCTGAAATATTGCTCCCTGCAGTGTAAACATCCATTTCACTCGCTCACTCAACATGCATCTCCTTGATGAGAATCTTGCACATCCCGTTGAATTATGGTCTAAAAATTGTCCTGAAAATAAGATACATTACATTACCAGACTTTTGTAAATTTTGTAAATTTGTTGTGCTTCTATGATTACAGAAAGATGGTGTCATTGGATTTTGGCGAGGAATTGTTCCACGTACAATGAGAAGAACCCTCATAGCTGCGATGACTTGGACTATTTACGAAGAAGTATGTATACTTATTGTGATGAAGCAGTAAATTTCCGTCTTGGAGTCCGAGTACCATACTACATGGTTACCCTTTTCAGCACCTTGGTTGGGTTTGGACAACCACCTTACCGTTATAATATAACTGAAGAATTTGGGTGATGGACAATCTTTTTACAAATTATATTGAGAGATTTGGGGTGTCCTTTTTGGCAATCTTTCAGCCTAATCGCCACCATCACATCGGTTTCGGAGCTCCTGTCTCTTCGAGCTGAAAGAGGGGTGGCCGAGTGAGACTCGGAACCACAACCGCCAAGGCTGGCAGATGGATGGGTCAACGCGCTAACCTGGTAAACCACTGCACCATTCCGCATCTTAGATTATATTAAACATGTTCAGCAAGATTCTTACTATCGATCCTGTGTTGTCCCTCTTCCTGATGTGCCTCTTGCACATCACATTG
>JAUELE010218765.1:0-13126 GCA_031471655.1 Diodora aspera | reverse complement strand
GCCTGCCCTCAGTCCAGACTTAAACCCGATAGAACACTTGTGGGACGAGATTCAGAGGAGGCTCAATGACGTGCGACAAGGCCAACAACTGCAGCTGAACTCACTCAGGCGTATCACAGAGTATGGGCCTAGAGATGAAGGGGTTTACTATATAATGCTGGAAAGCTATACGAACAGACAGTTCATATTACAGTGGTATAAACTATTCATGTCGAGTTATGAAATGTTCTTGTGATTTTTCGTTCTTAATTGTATTGGCATTTACTTACTGACGTTGGCCTTCGCTTGTTGTTGTTTTATGTTCATCTACAAGTACGACAGAGCGTAATTGTAGCCAGCCACATGGCGTGAATACGTTTAAAATGCTCTGGTAGTGCATGAAGTGAATCATGCCTAATGTCCTTGATCGGGAAGTGATTCCACGTTATGGATTTCCACCATACTGTATAGACAAATAATGCTCAACCTAGCGCATTTATCAGCATCGTATGGCGGATGTAATACTCCCAGGGGAAAGTCATAAAGTGTTTGCATCAAGACACATCATTACGCTGTGTATGAGCAGATACTGATATCTTGACTTAAAAAGTGACGCTCGTTCAGGCAGGGAAGGCAAAATCCATACCGGAAAGCGTTAACACCCAAATGCAGCATATGGTTGACGGGCAAGTATATATCCTTCACATTACAGAATCTGATGATGTGAAACATTTTATGTCATGTTATATTTCATATTTATTTTACTGTATATTTCTGTGGACAGACTACATGTATTTACAAGTGATCTGTGTATCAACCGAAAGAGCACACGTGTTTACAGAAGTATAGACAATATCGATGTACATGTATTTACAACAATAATGAGAATGAACAGTAACACGGCTTCCTAGTGGGATCCAGATCAGTTAATCAGTCGTCCACATGAGCTGATCCAATCAGACTGAGAGATTGTATCAGAAATCCTGTAGCTTTATTTCAGTTATTACTTTCACCCAGTACTGTTATACAAATGTTGCCTATTTTAATGTGCATTGATCCGTCCTGTTGCAAAATAGGCTCCAGAGCTTGCCACAGGGAAATGATATGTCCTCATCACAAAAAATGGAAATATAAGAAATCACCTTTACTTCATTTGGAAAGTGTTTAGTTCCATTTACAGTATTGCACGTATTCACGGGCATGGTGCTACGATAGCGTACACAATATAATTATCAAAAGCGGAGGAGTAGCCCAATTTCTAGTTTTAGTCAATATTAACTGCTGCTAATCCCTAAGACAGAAGCTTTACAAAGGTAATTGGATCAATTAGTGAGCGTGATTGGTCTTTGACTTCATTAGATTTCGATAATCTTTGAGTTTTAATCAATAAGGCTATATTTAGCCAACACCCATCTGGAAGTAATTTACACAAGCTAAAGTCAAATGGGGGCTACGGAATCCCAGATAGGATGCTGAATCCACTCCAGGAGAGAACTTAACACTTTTTGTTAATTGCACACATTATTTTGAATTACATAACAGAGGCCTTTGGGTTGACTTGACGCATACACATAAGTTTGGTGGTAAATCTTTCAAGCTTCATCCAGCTTTACTCGGTTTTAAGACAACTTATCAAAGATAAACATTTGTGTCGAACTGTGGGGCTTAGTTTTGGGGAAATCCATGGAACCCAATTTTGATTTGATACTGCAGCGCAGTTTATGATACGTGGTTCACGTTTATGATAAACCATGAGATCATGGTCAAAGAAATGTCATGCTCACCATTTTAATTCATTCTGATGGTAATCATGTTGAGTGTTCAGCGAGCCATTTCAAAGCTTGAATGTATTGAATTTAGTTTGCCAACAGGAGTGCCAGCAGTTCCCCAAAGGACAGATAATTACACGAATTAGAAGGATTTGACGCAGATGCAGAAACCTGCCGGAATCCTGAAGTTGTGAAGACTGTTATTATCACGGTTGTGAAAATGAACAAAATTAAATGGGCATTTTCTAGACTTGACCAAGTTGTGTCAAATATGCCAGTTCAGTAAACCAAAATTACATTTCATGTAATGATACTGTGTTTATGTATTTGCCTTTCAAAACCAAAATACATAGAGACTAGAGTAATAAACAAGTAAGTGCTGTACATTATATAACGTAAGGGTCCACATACGTACATGTGGGCTACATGCTCAAAACGCGCATACACGTTACCTCGATCATTGGAACAATGTACAATCCAGAACACGTCTCGACGTATTAAAACTTTAATATTCTTAATATCTCGTCTTCCTCCTTCAGTACCAATCAGTCCTGGAATAAAATACTGTTGTTCTGTGTTTCTCATGAATTATATACCAACGGAAGTTCGCCTTATTAATGGGATTAGCTGTTACATTAACAGCACCGAGAATAAAACTTCATGAGCCTCGGGCTTTCCTAACGTGGAAGTAGCCTAATGATACCATCATATAGAACCACAGGGGTTCTAATCACTGATTATGTAGACAGTCGATTTATGAAAAAACAAATGAAAATTATGTTTTGTAAATTTTCTAATCATTTTTCCGCTTTTTCAGTATAAAGTTGCCCAGAAATAAAATTGGTTCGGCGAAATTCGCCTGTTTTCTATTTGCCAATTCCTTGGGTATTATTTATAGAAAAGGGCATCAACTTCCCCGAGCTGGCCAACGGAAACTGCTTTCGGAAACACGCGATAGCCAAGTCACTTGTCAATATATTTTACAATTTGTATTATCCACTGCTTCAATATTCATTTTTCTTCAAATCAAAACAAACTGCAATATCTTTTCGTCGCCCAAACCCCAGCTACAGCCCAGAACGCAAAACCCGTGTACAGAACAACGCTTTGTTGGCCATAAGCAAAGCCTTTAGGGCATGCTGTTTATTTACTTTATTACCCTCTTCCAAAGCGATTTTACTATCTTTGCAGCACTGAGTAAATTCCTTTGTCATCTTTGACACTGACATTTAAATTATTAAGTACGGCAGTGAAAGAGAATATATTTCAAACCTTTCGGAAGACGAGCTTGATGCAATGTAAATGTAAAATAATTTTGAAGGACACCAATCTTTCTATGCACAGTGAGTTCACCAACTGTCTCAGAATCCTTGATCAAGTCAAGACGTACAGCATGGTATGATTATGGCTAACGAAGAAGTGTCGTTATCACGGGCTGCAGGACACGTATATTTACAATGTCAGTTGTCCGAGAATGGTTATTATTTATTCAGCATGACTTGAGTTGGTTTCACATCATGTACGGTCAACACAATCCACGCAATGAACGTACTTAGACAAGGCCAATAAACTGCGGACATTTAAAGTAACATTTTCTCTTTCATGAATACTACTGTTGATAACTCTACTTACCGCTTACGTCACTACACGTGTTGTGAGTGCAACTTCAAACAAGCATATGCAAGTACTGATCATTGCAATGTGGTACTTCTTATACTGATACTGTTTTGTGCAATTTTACTGCAATACATTTTCCTATAAATAATTTGATGACACAATTAAGGCTGATTTTTTTCTTACTTTGGACTGAACTTACATAATTTTGCTTCAATATCAACCCCCAGCCTATGGAACCTCAATTCACTCTGGCCTTAATTTACACTACGTCAGTAGCTACTACTACTACTACTACTACTACTATTACTACTACTACTACTACTACTACTAATGAATGTTTGCAGGTTATAGTAGGGTGCTAAGAAGATTATACTTCATGACGGTTGATAAGTTGCTACTATTTGCGACAGATCAGTACTCTGCGGAAGCTCCGTAGGGCCACTGTCTGATTTCCATCTACAAATTACGACTTATCACTTATTTGGACTTAGTGGCTCCTAATTATGACTCACGTATCTCCTAATTGAGACTCAGTGTCTACTAATTAGGACTGAGATCGTGACCTACGATGTTTCGACGCTTAGTATTCGAATCCGACACAAACACGTTGAAATACAAACTTCAGAACCAAGATAGGATACACACAAGCTATAGTACTAAGTGACAAAAAGAGATGGTTACATATCTATATGATTAGTATGAACTGTGATATGTTGTGATCTGGTTTCGAAGTACCTTATACAGTATTATCGGTTCGTTTGCAAATAAATTGCTAGGCTCCTTCATCAAGTTTCATACATATGTAAACTAGTCAAGCCAGTTGTATGTTAACAATGTATTAAGCTAATAACAGAAGAAATGGAATCAAAGTACGTTTGACATACGATTTGACACCTTGTATCCTGTAACGTGTCGTCACGTGATGCTAGTACGAGGGGGTATCTGAAAGTTTTAATTATCATTAAGGCGTAATCAGGAAATACACTTTATTTTGCTTTCTTGTCCTAAGGACTTCTCTACATAGTCAACATCCAGAGTTACACATTTCTCCCACCGTTTCGTGACCTTGCGCAGACCACCTGAATAGAAGTCGACTGATTTCATCGAAAACCAACTCCACCTCTATAAATGACCTCATTCGTGTCGTCACAACAGCGTCCACAAAGTGGATTTTTCATCTCCGGAAATAAGAAGAAGTCACTGGGCGCAAGATCAAGTGAATAGGACGAATGCGGTAAAATATTGAAGCCACAGCGTCTTGTCTCCACAACAACTACTTGACACGTGTGAGCAGGTATATTGTCAGCTAACATGCGTACTCCTTTGGTGACACCTTGAACATGTGCAGTTGGTCATGAATGATGTTCCATTCACTGCCATAACTCAGATGTGTCTCATGCATTGTCATATGTATGGCTACGCATCGATCTCCCTGTACCAGCGCATCTACTTTCTTCACAGTGTCCATATTATCAGCTAGTGATGGGGGTCCACTTCTTTGTTCATCTTTGAGGGACATATGACGAGTTTCGAAATTTATTTCCCATCTCACAACAGTGTCATAAGATGGGCTATCATCAACATTTCATGAATTTGTCGGGCAGTGTAGCCCTTCAAAATAATGCAAAAGCTTAATTACACTGGGCGCCTTAATCTTATCCATACCATGGGGTACTGGTGTTTAGGCTCAACTTGAGCAACATCTAATCAAGGAAAGTAGATAACTTGTTGGCCATTAAGATGGTAAGCATCAGTGATGTTACAGCCGATTTCATCCGGATTGCTCAACAACTTCTTGGTGATAATTAAAACTGTATGATACCCCGCGTGTTTCAAAACAAGGCGTTTAATTGACACGACTGACACACAAGACACTGATTCTTCCATTCATTATTGGAAGTAAGATTCATCGTGATGGAGATGCTTCGTACTGTACTGTCGTATTGCTCAGTTATATCCATCACTGATTACTGTGACAGGAATTTCTCCTGTTTTATATATTCACAGCCCTGATTTTTAAATGAAAAGCATTATCTGATTTCTGTCGCACGTCAGCAACTGTAAGGGTTAACATTATTATATTGTTCACAATTGGTTGAGTTCGTAAACTCGCAAACGGATTGCAGCGGCATGCACTTTTAATGAAAATCAAATTTAATGAATTAATGATTATCAAAATAACTCTCTGACTTTTGCTGTTGTCATTAATTAATCACAAAGGGGGAAATCCTAATTGTTCAAATACATTGGTTGTATGAGTATTTCACAGAGATAAATCTGTTAGAGTTTTAGAAAACGCATTTTAGTTCCTCAATGGATTGCAGGTCTTGTGGTTTATAAATCTGCCCAGACCAACTAGAGATCTCTTTCATAGATGGAACTCCCTAATCAACTAGTTCCGCACAAAGGATGACATGTTTCAACAAACCTTAACTTTCTCGCTTGTTATAGATGTCTTTCTTGTATTTAATTCGTCAGAAATGTCCTTCCATTACTCTATGACGTTATTCAGTCTACTAAGGGGCATACACTAAACTTCCTTTACCAGAAAATACATTAGGGTATAACGCAAAAGATTACAAGTCAGTAGCAATTAATCTCCAAGGAAATACTAGTTTTATTGAGCACAGCCGCACAGTATATCACTAGCAAATACGTCACGATCTTGTAATGACCATTGCAATTACCTTGCTCGTAACTACTGGTTCGTGCCCTGAAAGTAAAACCTTTCCCTCTGACAATAATTACAAGAACGTGTCCAGGTGACGAGGTACAAGAATTTAATTATTCGGTGAGCAGTATATGAAGTCTTCTTGCTCGTAACAATCAGAGATGGTAAATGCAAAGAATCTTTCGTTTCACTTTCCAAGCAAGTTTCTGGTTGATGCGATAGTGATAACAATTATATATATACGTTTTTTATGGGCCACGGACAGGCAGATACCATTCAAAGATACTTTTTAGCGAGGTTAACGGTAGCAGCAGGGGGGGGGGGGGTGCATACCACCTCATTCGGGCACGGGAGGATGCCCCTTTTATTGCACTCATATAGCAAAATGGTGGGGGGACTTATATTTGCCGGGGTTGGTGGGGGAATGGTATTTGGGCTATGGTGGGCTTCCTCCTTTCTTACAGAGTCCTAGGGACGGCCCATCACAACATTACGTATTGTTATTTAGATTTTCAAATAAGGTGTAGGTGATTTTCGTGGACCCAAATCTGCCTAAATAACTAACAAATTGTTTCATTGTTAACAAAATGAGAGAGAAACTAAAATAAAGTGTTAATAAATTAGGTCAGCTCGTCTTGCTGATCGATACTGTAGTTTGTTGCCCAAAAGACTTGGTAAGTCTATTCAGATTGCAAGTCTGGAAATCGCTGACAGTGGGCAGCGGCGACACGAGGCTTAGTTCAGTAATTTCATACTTACTTAAACATATATAACCCCCCCCCCCCCCCAAAAAAAAAAATAATAAAAAAATTGAGAGAGTTCAATCACTCTACAACTCTGGATTTAAATGTATTCGCTTATTTGAATCAAGACGTTACATCAGTATGTAAAACATCTACTTCATCATAGGAGCAATGCATTAAGAAAGACAATATGTGGTTTAAAATCAGTGTGACTGTTAGAATCCATATCTTCAAATTGTCAATGATCATGATCGGTCTTATTACTATACTGTGTCAATATTCGACCTATTTTCAGCAAAGTCGGGACACAAGTCCCAAATTATATCAAAAGCCAACTCTATGGAACATAACAATTCCACATAGACTTCTACGTCTCACAAATTCAAATACCGCTTGGATATGCCAATATATTATAGATTGCGCGCACATCTAAGGGTGTGATCGTTGATCCACAATTATTGTTGATCATTAAATTATTTCGTTTTCTTTGATGGAAATATACTTGGAATGTTGGGCTATGACAAACCCCATTCATCCTGTATTCATAACTACATCATACACCAACTGCTTTGTATGATGGAAGACACGGCAAGTCAGCTTATGAAGATAACAATATCAGCTTTCATTTAATTTTTCAAATTGTTTATTAGACCTGCACAAACAGTGCACGTTTATAAAAGATTTTGTCGAATGCTAAGACATGAACGGTCAACACTACACCTTTCGTCTCCCACTTAACAAATGTCAAACATTTTGTTTTATATCAGTTGTATTATGTCAAGCTTTAGGCGGTACCCCTGTGAATAAATAATCCATATAATCATGATGACTAATGTTTGGACTTTAAACTGATTTAAACTGATGATATGAGTAAGCATAAAAATAAAAATATTTTTCCGGAATTTAATCTGACATGTTCACATTGAATCATTGAATTATTTACTTATTTATTTGTGATGGTAGCTTCATCAACTAATACGACATTACTAGACTACAGATGTTCTTAGGTTTAACTAGCCTTGATATTCAATTAGTGGTTAGAGACAATGAGGACTTTATGTCATCTGTTGTAGTCAACCATCAACGAGAAGTTGAGAGTATTCATTCTTGCTTCAAAGAAAAACCCAAGACATAATATACTTTCTGAAGGTACTTAATTCTCCTTGTCTCCATTTATGACAACCTCTGATCTTTGCTTAATTGCTTACACTTTAAAGGGGAGGCAGTTGAATCTGCATTTAAATTATTTGATTGAAAAATTCAGCCAAACTTGCTATATGGCTCGGAACGTTGGGGTATGAACACTTCCGCGACCATACAAAAAGTTCATTCTAAATTTTGTAAGTTTCTGTTATACATAAGTTATAAAGCTTCCAGCAAAATTGTATTGGCAGAATGTGGACGATTCCCTATTTCCGTTAATGCCCGTAGCAGGGTAATAGCCCACTGGCATGGATTAGACTTACTAGGCAGCCTTCATCAAGATATTCTAAACGATGTTATAACCTACTCAAACAGTTAGACGATTCTGGTGATATTAATTAGGTTTCATCTGTACGTTATATGCTATTCGCTTATGGATTTAGACATATGTGGCTGGAACAGTGGGTGGGTAACAGGGACGCCTTTTTAAGAGTATTTGAGCAAAGATGTAAAGATATATATCAACAAGAATGGTTAAATGCAGCACGTAACTCTGTTTGACATATTACTCAGACATTAAGTTCTCTATTACTCCGGAAAAAATATCGGAAATCATTGAGGTGTATGTATTTACGACGAATGTTGACTAAATTTAGATGTAATTTTTATGACCTTCACATCAAAGTATCTAGATTCTCCAACACACCAGAATTAGAAAACACGTCCTGTTCACACTGAAACTGCAAAAAAGAAGATGAATATCATATGCTTTTAGTACGCCCCGAATACAACCTTAGGAATAAATAGTTACCACCGTATTTTGTTGAAATGTGTATGCCGTCTTCAGACTGATGATGACAATATTATATTTGAATAACCTATATTGTCACACCAAATATTTCGCAAGAGAATAACTACTTAACTGCAATGACGAATTGACTTCTATGCTATCAATGTTATAGGATTTTATTATGCATGCATCATATGTCATAATTTTCAAATCTGCCCATATATTTAAATATGTTTGAATATTAGTATGTACATGTTCTTGTATACATGATGTACCGTACACATGATGTACCGTTGGCTTTGAGGACATTTATACGAATAAACTCTTTCTCATTATAGACCAAACTAACTATCAGAACATCAAATGCTCGTCCATAAATAAAATACTGAAACATTGATGGAGCAAGGAACCGTCTCCAACAATAACATCATGATGCAATTGCGAAAACTAAATGTCAATGTTATGATGTGTATAATATACGCAAACCCTGTACATAATTTACGTGCATGTTTTGACATCTGATCATGCTCTTTGTCATTCTTAGTGTCGTTTGTGATTAAGTGGTGATCACTATTTTAATTCCGATGTCACTCTTTCTTAGTCATATGGATAAGCCACTTGCTTAAAAATCTATTTTGACTACAAACCACGCATTCATTGTTAATGATTTACGTATCCAGCGTTGCTCGCTTATGCAAATGCGGTATGAACTGCATGTAAAATGAACATATATTTCTTGTCAAGAGGGTCGTGTTTTATTGAATATAAATATACAAATACATCCGTCCTTCGAGAAATTGAAAGTCGTGTTGTGACAGACAACTTCAAAGAAATGCTATTTAGATCTGTGTTCAATCAAATAAACACTAATCAAGGCAAACTATATTTGTCTACGCGAACTTTTCACCTCCTTTAATCACCCTGTACTTCCGTCTTCCAGAGGTGCCATTGAGTGAGGACATGTAGGCGAACAAGGCTGAACGTGTTGAGCGTTATAAGCATACAAATGGATCAGCAAGTAACATCAGTTCGTGATTTGCGTGCACCACGAACCAAACTAACCATAACTGTTGTTGTTTGTTGCAGAAAGACAGGTAACATTGATTACCTTGAAAGAGCACGTGTCTGATTTGACATGACTGATATTTATTAAATCAATCTGAAAGCGAAATTCCGGCAACCGTGATCAAGGCATTTATGGTTCAGAGTATTCACCTCACTAGACCTGAGGCTCGTTCAGGAGGCAAGGCGCCTCGCGTGCCTCGTATAATAGAAGTGATCCGATTGGTCCGATAACCATGGCGCCTTTGCATTCGTCTCCGGAACGTTCCTCTGGTCATCAATGTATGAGAACATGCCGTATGTGCATAGACATAATTGCATAATTAACATTTTCAATATGAACCACTCAGTGTGTCAACTTCACAGCAGAGTCGCCAGTCAATTTACACACTTGGAATTAGGCGCTTCTTAATTGTATCCAATGTGAGGTTTTTGATTGTCGCCAACATTCACAGAATGTCAATCAAGAATTACTTTAGTGGATAAAAAGTAACGTGAAACGAAGTAACCTCGAGCCATCTGTCATATTGCTAACTCATTATGCTAATATGTGTGCTCGTCACTGATACTTTTCGCGTTCACTTTTAATTCTGTTCAAATGACTTAAATGTCAGTGTTAGTGAGAAATATGTTAGCCAAACACCGCAGACAAAATATAGATAGATATGTGACTTATGGTATGATGCTGTACAACCAAAACTTGTACAAACATAGCCTAGGTGGATGTAGTCTAGGACATTACATTTCAAAGTGCGGAAATAGGACAGAACGTACCAAATACTACTCATATTATTCTCTGAAACTGCGAGAGTATAACTCTTGGAACCTGATCAGAAGCCCTCTCTCCCCACTGTCCGAAACATTACGCCAGAACACTGTATCGGCCCCTAACAAATATAATGGATGTAAACACCGCTCAGAAATTATATGCCAAAAATACATCCTATATTAAACGTTTTTGGCATACTTTCCACTAGTGTCGCACTTCCCAGTTTAGCCCAAACAAATGCCTCAAGCCATAACCATTAATTGCCCTGACATATGCATCAACAAAACCGCAAGGGTTATAAGGAGTAGTAGTTTTCAACGGAAAGCAACGTCAACCGTCTGCCATTTTTCCAATACCCCTCATTCCTTACTCAAAGACATCAATATTTTTCATTTATACTTTTACATATGTGTGAACTATTGCTCAATAATTGTTTTCAAAAGTTTTTTTTTTATGGATGGTGATTTTCAAGGAGGAGTACTTGAAGAATTGGCACATACGCTAAAACACCAACCACGCAGGTCTTTAGGTCAAATAGAATGCAGAGAGAATGTACTTTGGAGAATGGTGTTTAAACTGGTTATGGTGCAATCGTAATCAACGCGGACACCGTCATGAACTTTAATGACTGAAGTGTTCGGCGCAGGTTGACCTGCGTGGGAAACCAATTTCAGCCTGCTAATGAGTCACACTAAACTTGCTATGTTTAGCACAGTTTAGATGTGGGCGTCTATCTCTTTGACAATTTGTGGCTATTTAAGTTCAGTTAAAATTCACAGACAGGGTTCAATTCTCAGATAGAAAACTCAGCATTCTAATTATCCCACACATTGCACTGATAACAGCTTTTCTTTCCTTGCACGTGCAACATATTGTATGTATTTTAATCATTATTTTATATACTACTCAGAAGAAGTTAAAGGTCAAATCGGACACAAGCCATCCTCGAAATTCAGGGTATAATGACTCCATCTCGAGGTGGGCATTTTGACCAATTAGCGAAGCTTCCATAGCCAAATCTTGCGTTCAATCATGTTAATTCGTCGCCGATATAGCCTCCATAATGGGGCAAAAGGCGACGTAAAATAAGCTGACTTTTAACTTAAATCATGTGGCGCTTCTCTCCTAACACGTTATGTGTTTAAATGTATCAAGAGTTACTTCTCGTGCAGTGTATGCGACATTTCATTGGTTGTTCGGAGTCACTAGACCCTGGATTTCGAGGATGGACATAAGCATAAACTGATGATATAAGCGTATTTGCTGTTTGAAGGATTGCTGGAACTGCTGCTGGTCGGATGAACAATACATTTTAACGCGGCAGTTTCGTGCATGTTAGGACAAAGTTGTTTCACGGGAAATGTACCATAAACTCTGAAACTCATGATGTATCGGCACATGGAGCATTTGCACATGTTGTCCATGACTGCTACTTTAAACATGTATACATTGGCCTGTGACCTCTGCGACAACATGTGGATTCGGATTCACTGCTTCTTTTGAAAAAAAGCCTTTTGAGAAACAGTTACTCATCCAGTCTGAGTAGATTATAATTATGTTTCATGTATCAGTTTTCATTTACATATAATGACATCCAAAAGAAACTATACCAGCACTTTGAGAGACGACTGAAGAAAAGAAAATATATGTTGACTGTTCAAGGGATATTTATTCAGTAGAGCGTTGTTTCATCAGAGTGCGAACCTAAATGAATCTCCATGAACGTAGGCACTTTTTATGAACAGTAACACAAAGAAAAGTTTGGCAAAAAAGTTGCAACAATGTTTGTCTGTATCGTTTCTGCTGGACGCCACCACATATACAAGTACATTTTATAGCAATGTTCATAAAACGTTAACAAAAGAAAAGTAACTGTATACAAATTATGAAAATGAAATAAATGAATAATGTAAGTTTGTAGGAGGAATACTGATTATGTATCATAGGTTTCCATACCCCCAACATAGTGACGTCGATTGTTGAACGATATTTCCTCAATTTATCTTTCAGGTATTAAACCTATGTTCTCTTACTGGCTCTAATTCCTACCCTGGGCCCTTACCATTAACATCTCTCATCCTAACGTTACTCAAAGCCTAAGCTTAACCATAACCAAAACATAACCCTAACCTGACCCTAAACTAAAACCAAATCATAAAGTACTGCACTCGCTATGGTGTGGGAGTAACGGACTGTCGGACTATAGAGAAACCGCATCTATGGAAAACAACTCGTTATACCATTCTACAAGTCGCTGCAGGCTCTGTTCCTTGACAGAAAAACAAAATTACACAGCTTTTTGCTTAGAAATCTACATTGGGATGTTTATTCTAGAATTAATGATGAATACTGTCAAATGGACAATGTTAACTTTGAGCTATAACACCACAAACACACTAGATCTTTTTTTCTTAATTCGGCCTTTGGAGAATATTGGGTTGCATTGGGAGTTTTATTGTATAATACTAATAATATTTATAATGATAATAATAATAATACTTGTCTAGAATAAGCCCTTCTACAGCTCGCGGATACTTGAGTTCAACCAACCTGATCTTCTACTCTTTGATAAATGCAATCATT
>JAUELE010218754.1:0-13129 GCA_031471655.1 Diodora aspera | reverse complement strand
CCCCCCCCCCCCCCCCCCCCCCCCCCCACACACATCTCTCTATGAGATTAACTCAAAGCAGCTTGTATTCAGCAATACCAGAAGAAATGCGATAACAAAGGCTCGATACAAGGACATTCACAAGATGTAGATCAAAAGTGTAGGGAGGTTATTACAGGCTCAGCGGGTCAATAATGAACTACATTTGTGTGTTAAGGTCACCAGGACAGTAATTAGAAAACGCATCAGTCATCACCACATTAAGGAAGGTCCGTAGGTGCGCGTCGATTGATTCCGAGGACGGGATTTGTGGAGATTTTCATCTTCTTTAGAATCGCCTGGAAATGTTGAATAACGTTGTAACCAAATCTGATAATGATTTTCTTTCCAAAACGATTATAGATTATTATGGGATATCATTATAGATTATGCATGTCGGTAAATCAGTGCAGAATATAAAGTAATTACTTTCAACAGTGAAATATGCACGATCTATTTGTCACGTATAAGCTGATGTCTCTGAAGATTCCCCGATGGACCGCCCCACAAATTTCCATGTCCACTTCGACAAGGTTTTTATTGTACGAGAAGTGAGTGCCTTTCTAACAAACACAAAGGCTTCTTTAATCCCCTTAAGGATAGGCGCGACTCAGCAGCAATTGTGATAAAGGGGAACCACACTTATGGGAAATAAATAAATATTTATGTGACTGAAGGATGTCAAAATACTGACAAGGTTTATGGTATTTACTCTGAATGCTCACAATCCCCAAAGTGATAGATAAAGAGAAATAAACATAAAAGCTAGAGATACTCATTTTATTTCCGTCTACGACACGTATGGAGATACTGGAACCCTATTTTCAGTGACACCACTCTTAGAAAGTCCAATGGTGATGTATCGAAGCATTCACTAAACGGCATACAATGTAGGCTACACTTATCACTGACAATTAAAATGCAGATTGTCATTCCAGTAAATAACTCATCTTTGTAAAACAATACAGTACATATTAACTTTTAAAAAATACAGTTTTCAAAATTCCAGTTGGTCAGAAGGATTTACCACCTGCTAACATCTGGTGGTCCGTCTGGCATTTTGGTGGTAACAGAGACACTGACCAAGGTCTGCAACTAATTCTACATTCTACATCATCCTCGAAATCCAGGACATGTATGTCTCCGCCAACGGTTCCCTCAGATGCCCTGGATTTGCTCCTAGTCGTTTTGTGTGTATGGAAAGTCCAAATCCGCTAAATATAGACAACCAATGAAATTGAGCATTAACTGCACGAGGGGAATTAGCAAGAGAAGTAACTTTTGATAAACTTAAACACATAGCGTCTTTACTTTGCCGAGTGTTAGGAGAGACGCGTCACATGATTGGACGCAAGTTTTCGCTGTGGAAGTCTCACTGATTGGTCGACACACAAACCTGGAGACGATCGTTCAAATAGGAGTAAATCCAGGGCATCTGAGGGAGTCGTTAGCGGAATCATATGCCCTGGATTTCGAAGATGGTCTATGGTGTTTTTTGTACAACTGCGAATATTTTCGTTGAAAAACATAACACCAGCCAATGACAATCACGACTGTCAAAACTGGTGTATAATTTATCAGGCCAGGCAGTAAATGAACCACTGAGAAGTAAACAATGTTTCACGGACATAAAATACCATATCAGACGAACTGCAACACACTACAACAGGAGCAACATCTAGCTCAGTTGATGAAGCAGCAAACATAAATATTGCAGCATCCAAATCTTTGAGAGTCAAACGGTCATCCACTATAAGCTGCAGTGTTGACCCATGACATCTGTCTACACGTCATCCACTATAAGCTGCAGTGTTGACCCATGACATCTGTCTACAGGTCATCCACTATAAGCTGCAGTGTTGACCCATGACATTTGTCTACAAGTCACTGGACTTTCGGTAAATATAACCGTTTATCAATAACAATTAAAACAGACATTGATAACTACAAATGTCTCACCTTGCCAAAACTTCCCTTGCCGATCGCCCGCAAAATCTGGAAGTGGTCGAAATTAACTGCAAGAAAGAAGCATTATAACAATAATCTGTCTGAAATTTGATGGTAAACATTAATGACACACATCAAGCAGTTTATAGAAATGTTTAGTGCTGAGAATAACAAAAAAAGGATCAAAGGAAGTTGAATCATTCCATACGCAGCGACGCAGTTTGCATCCAATTTCAGTTTAACGAGTGACACTTGAGAAGGTTTGCCTTTTGAAAATAGTCATCTGTTGATATGTTAAAAGTTCTCTGAGCAAAATATCAAGTAATACTAAAGTTGGGTACTGGTCGATGCTTTCTTTAACAAAAACAACTTATGGAACGATAAATATACATACAGTTATGTATATACTACGAATAATATACACAAGATATAACAAGTTTGTCAGTTTTACATCCTCATTTATTTTGGAACCCCCATGCCATAAACTAGAAACAATGCATTCCGAACTTTCCGACAGAATTTTAAAAACATTCGTAAACTTTTGGAAACGTTTTACTTGCAAATATAATGCATTTGGCTCAGATTCGGAAAGTATTCGAAAATCGACGGAACATTCTTGAGGCTGGCTATTTGAAAGCAGAAAATATATCCGTCTGCATCTGCAGGGGCCAAAGGAAAACAGCGTTATTTAATTAGAATTATGTATAATTTAGTGTTTATGTATTTTTTTTATTTCACAGAGATAGCACCAGACCTATTTTAGCGTTCGGGAGCACGTATCCAACTTTAAGTATTCTCCTTAATATCATTTAGTTCTCTTAATTCTCCTAAATTCCACTTTTCATACACGCTAGGAATGGCAATTGAGATTAAGAGATTATTGTACACGAGTTTTATAACGCTTTGTGATTCTGGGTGGCATTTTTCAAAGAATAAAAGCTAGTTTTGTTTAATACGAATACCTGGATACGTGGAGAACCGGAGACGATGTACCAGTCATGATGACTTGCAGTTAAGCTGCATGGAACTGTTGCGTACCATTACGAAAAGCACGATTTGATATTTGATGATATTGCATCTAATCATGTAACATGAATTCTTCTGTAGAGTGATGTGGTACATGTGACTAGGGTGGGGTGTTGTGAGATACAAATACAGTTTATTAAACATAGTGTATTGCATAGATCGTATGTTACTCAGTCATAACTGTCTCAACTATCGGAATCTCTACAGTCGTAAGAAAATATTCTGCAATGACACAACGAGTCATGCTCACATCTCAAAGAAAATAGGGGATTCTAAAATAGACTGTGGCATAGCTTCAATCCAAAACAGACTTGTGTATCTGACAATTAATTATCCTAGACTTAATGATGAATGAATAAACGTTCAAACGTCATTTGAGAAACCGGTCGCTTCTCTTGTTACAGTGCTGAGCTCTACTTTGTCCGTGTTCGACCTGTTGTCTGGATCCGGTTTCTAAGAACATTCTACAGGTTCAATAGTTGAAAAGTTCTGGACATCGCAGGTCGTGGTGAGGACTATATCTGGTGTCTCTGAGGATGACTTGCCACAGGACAAGCACGATGTCCCACAGTGATGTTATTCCTGCAACTGTATCTCAACCATGAAAAATGTGAAAGATCTTTTCACCCAGTCATAGTGACCCTACTGAGCCCCTCTCACACCGATTACATATCATCCAGTGCAACCTCTTGATAATGTTCTCCTGACACGACCGTTATTCAAGTCTAAAATGAACATGGATTCATCAGGACACCGGACTTTGCTCCGGCAAGCGTCTGAACATCACTATGACATCGACCTGCATGTCAAGCTTGATGATGCCTGGCGATCCTGAATGTAGGGGGCGCTGTTATACGAAAACAGTGTGCAGACGATTTCGAAGTTGTGGCTGCTTTGCATTGGCTTGACAATGGCCAAGCACTGTGTTATTACTGAACCCGTCTTGGCTGTGGTGACGGCAGGACGTCTGCTTTGAGGCATTTCTTGCAGTTGCCTGGTGGTACCTGTTCTGCTACAGTCTCTGTACGTCCAGGCAAGACCGTTCCAATCACTCGAAGACGTTCCTCGACAGTCAACCGACGCAGTGTCAATTGTCAAAAATAGACAATACGACTTCCAACATTTGTTTCTTCCAATGTGCATGAAACCCATTCTGCTCACATCATGACACGGCGCAAAAGTCACCTGTGACTCCTGTTGTGTTAGAGTTCGAACTTCATATGCTTGTCAGTGTCTAACATATTGCTTGCATTTAATTCATACATGCATGCCTGTATTTCGCATGATCTATTTAACATTTTTTCAGCAATGCACTAAGGCCTAAAAAAAAATGTCCTTTGTTTCTGGTCTCAGCGCGCGTCAATCTCGACCCCTGCGTCAACTCTTTTTTCTCCCAGATATCAACTGCCAAGGGCAGGTAACTCCAAACTCTAGATCTGTTTTCCGGATTTTTATTTTGACATGTTTTTTCTCAGGAAACCATTAACGTTTTTGTTTTAACTTATTAAAAGTTTGTTATTTTGAAATATTATTTGCTGATCTGTTCATACAGCTGATTATAGAATAGTCAGTCAAAAGGAAAAAGAAAAGGAAAAAAGGAAGATCGTATCATGGCATCAGTTTCGCCAAGGGTTAAAGATCAGAAACATCTCATTTTTTTGTAAGGCCTAAACTATATTAAAACACATGTCAACATGACCTAGATCTTGTGACTAGAACATTATAACATAATGAGTTCAGAGTGAAAATAATTCAATGTGAATTAGCTTAACATTACATTATATAATATAATACAATAAATATAACACAATGAACATAAATTAACATTTCATATATGGGAAAGTAAATCTAACTTCAAATAAAGTCAATTCAATTATATTCGTGTAGGATACCAAGTTGCCATGACAACACTATTTCAGCATGGAGACAGCTCTTTATGTTATGAAATGACACATTTCAAAGACCAGTTCATTGCGACTTCTTTTCATCATCGCCAAATGTTCCAATCGAAAGCTCAACGTTGACATTCTTGCGATTCTGAAGAACACTCGTTTTTATGCAAGACGTTACCGATCTCTTCTCTTCTCTAGGACTTCCAAAGTCTGGAATCGAAGGAAATACTAGTGCCAAGTGGATCATGGAGTCACACACTCGTGAATTATTCATTCCACAAGTTGTGAGAAGATCGTGGCTTGTTACAATGAAAACTGCTACTCTCGTGGCATCAAGATGTCAGAATATGTGAAAGGGGCGATCTCAATACCACAGACTCGCTGGCATTACCCACAATGCATTGACGTAGTGTCTGGCACGGCTTGAGTATGCTGCGAGAGTTGTAACACTTGTGTACCTCAAAAATACGTCTCACTTGCTTGTTATTTTCAAAACATATCTGGTGTTATGAAGACATTATATCGCAAAGTTAATTACAAAAGGTTTTTCTTTCTTTTGACCATGCAACCTAAACATTGCTGAGAATAACACTAAACTTAAACCCCGCTGCTAAAATATTCACGTTGTAGCTTGACTACATCAACACTACATCACATAACCTATTTTCCAGCTGGGATATTAAACCTGACCTACAAAGATAGAAACCAAGGAAACCAACTCAAGTTTAAAATATCTGGTAGAACAAACCCGAGCGTTATCATATACAGGAGATTTGAAATGCGAAACTGTGGTATACTATTTTTGTGCAATTAGATCCGATGACTTTCTGACCGTCCATACAAGGATGTGAATATTTTATGAGACAAATATATGTCACAAATGTTTGCGTGGTTAAAACAATTAAGACCACTGCCGCGTGCTTTATATTAATTCCTCTTATTTTGCTGAAGGCTAAAGTCGGATTTAAAACATAATTTTAGAAAAGAGTTCATTTTATTTAGTGGTAAATCAACTTTGAGTTTGAAAGAAAGCTCAGGCAGTGTAATTAGTCATCGAAAATAAACACCAGAATTGAAAATGTTTTGGACACTTCAAATTTCAAATCTTCCACTGTACTATTGCTGCAAGAACAAACTTGGAATAGCGAACCCCAACGAGAAGACTGGTACCCTCCTAGGGTCCGGGGAAGGATTTGTGTCACGTGGGGGAGAGGGCACAACATAGGTCATGTTCCCCGGGAAATTTAGAAAACTTTAACATGCAAAATGGTGCAATTTCAGTCCATTTAGCATTTTCATAACATATGTTAGGTTGATTTGGTGCGAACATAGCAACAAATATTAAAAGGGAGCTAAAGGGGACACGTGCCCCCAAGGCCCCCCCCCCCCTTAGATCCAGGCCCGGGGTCTTCCTCAAAAAGGGGTACTACGTGATAGTACACTGGGTGCATTGTAACTCATCTTAAACCCTATATTCAAAATCTTCTCACGGTACTAGCTACATATAGAATACTAAACGAGCGCCCGTGTAATACCATTTTTATTGAAACTCGTGAACGGTGTTGGTATCTGACGAGCGAACTCCATCTGTCATACTGACTTACGCCAGGTGACTATCTTGGAATTGATCGTGCACTTGATAAAGGACTTACGCACGGTGACTATCTTGGAATTGGTTGTGCACGTGGTAAAGGACTTACGCCAAGTGACCATCTGGGAAATGTTCGTGCACTTGTCAAAGGACTTACGCCAGGTGACCATCTTGGAATTGGTCGTGCACTTAGCAAAGGTCTTACGCCAGGGGACCATCTTGGAATTGGTCGTGCACTTGGTAAAGGACTTACGCCAGGTGACTATCTTGGAATCGGTCGTGCACTTGGTAAAGGACTTGCACCAGCTGACCATGTTGGAATCGGTCGTGCACTTTGTAAAGGACCTACGCCAGGTGACTATCTTGGAATCGGTCGTGCACTTGGCAAAGGACCTACGCCAGGTGACCATGTTGGAATCGGTCGTGCATTTAGCAAAGGACTTATGCCAGGTGACCATCTTGGAATGGGTTGTGCATTTGGTAAAGGACTTACGCCAGGTGACTATCTAGAAATTGGTGTTGCACTTGGTAAAGGACCCAATATTTCTGTAATATCGGATTATAAAAATGTATTATGTTCATCATAGGTTTACAGCTTTAGGGTCTTCACAAACGTCTAATCCAATATTGGAAATCAGCGTGACCTTGAACTTGGTCTTCTTCGAGAATGGAGCAACATTGATCAGGCCAGGATAGTCTCTGCATGAGAAGCCGTTGTGCTGCTGTAACTCAGGATACACTTTTTACTGATAGGAAATCCAATGTTGGTTCCGCAGATAGTTGTTCACTGAGCTAAAGTCCTTTCAACATCCATTCCGTCGCCTTTACTGTCCCGGTATAACACATTATAGATCAAAGGATATAAGAGGATCTTGAGGAGGTCGGGTCCTCTTACCTTTGAATGCCAAGTCGTAAATAGGTCAACTAGCCCGTTCCCCACCGAAACTGGATTTTGGCAGCCTTGACCTCAACCCCCTTCGAAAGTCAGTCATATATATAGGGGTGTACTGGAATAGACACACACACCACACACACTGAAGCCTTGAACTAAGCAGTCCGGACCCACACCCCACCCCCAACTTCTAAACATCCTGATCCGAGCATGCAGAACCTCCTGCAGAGTGGTGAAAATAAACGACAGAATCCGAGTTAATCTCTACAATCGAAATAGCTCGACTTTCACCGTAAGATGACTGACTTAATTTCTGCTGGTTTTTTTTATATCATTACATGCCTCGGTGAGCAGAGGTCCTTGAAGTGCAATTAGTTCAATAGATAATTGGAGTGATAAACCACGGGACTCTAGATTGTCATGTGATATGGTTACCACGGCAACGCAAGGAGTATATCTTTGATCATTAGTTTTGTACATAAAAGAAAACAGCGGTTTTGTTTGATTCGCAAAACTCCAATTAAAGAGCATCGGGTCAGCCCCGACGGAATATCGCAGTTGGGTGGTACTGGACCATATCGAATTCCAATTCTAACTGTTAGAATACTGATAAAACCACATAAAAATAAAGAGTTGATGATTGTCTCCGCCTCACCTACCGCAATCGAGATTTTTAATAGTAAGTTTTATATGAATATAAATTGTCAAAAATTGCCAGAAAGATTGATATGCTGATATTCAAATTCCGGTTGCCTTACTGACAACATTGGTTGTTTAGTTTCTTGGAAAAGGTGCAGTGTTACAGTCGAAAGCTGCATGTTGAATCCTGTTATTTTGTTTTACACCTGTATACATATCTTCCACAAAAAATAAGCCGTCTCGGTGAAAAGGACTACTTTTTTAAAGTGAGATAATGTACGGACATTCACCAAGCACTACTTGTTTAAAGTGAGATAATGTACGGACATTCACCAAGCTATCGAATACCACGGGGACAAATAAATGATCTTGTTTCAACATCAAGGGCTATATAGTGTGTATCGTTTTACAAAAACGGGAAAGGACATTCTGCATGAAACATAAAATTAGGGAAACATGCGTATCGAAAGGGCGACAAAATATCTTCCAAACTGTATAAAATGTCTAGAAGTTTGGCAGATCATTTCTAATTTTCTACAAGGAGCAATTTGAAATTCATTATCATTAGTTTGAAACGAAATAGGATAAACACATTGTTGCTAGACGAAAGATACTTTATTTTCAGCATCGACATTTTCTAAAGAGCAGAGTGAAATAAGCCACACATCATTTACATCTATTTCTAATCTGATATCTAGAATAATTTGTAAAAAGCGCTTTGGTGAAAGTCGTTCTCTCTATGATAACCTACTTCTGTAAGCTTATTTTTAAATGTCAAATGATGATATCCAGTAGTTTGTAACATTATCACAATGGCTTTCTTTTGATTCGTGAAAGTGTTTTATGCGCATGCGCAACAGTTACATCCTACTCAATAAGCACCGATGATTGTTGTTGTTCGTGCAGTTAATGACCTCTAATCCGGAAGTAGGATATTCACACAGGAAAGACATCAAAGAAACTGCGCTCCAATACACCGCTGCCGCCGGTTGGGATGCGTGCGTATGTGTGTGTGTGTGTGTGCTTCGCGGACGGGGCTTATAACTTATCGTGCATTAGTATAGAGTTAATCATGCCTATCATTGTTCTAAAACTCCATATCCGAATATATTTATAGAATATAAAAAGTAAGTCTAAGACAGTGGGTTATTTACCTCCAAGGACTAAAGTTCGTCCGCGAATTGTTCCAGCTTAGTCCGCGAAAACTATAACCGAAATAAAAATAATTTTAAACCCAAAAGTTAAAAGTGATCAGCACCAAGGTTCCCATTAATTTTACAGTTTGACAACTTGACTTAAGGTCTGCAAGGAATCGTTATCCCAAACAAAACAAAGTTATATCGACGATAAATTATGAAAACCATATCTCGTTGCTGGACATGTTTCTCTTCCCCTGTCCTAGTTCCCAAGGTTTCCCATGTTTCTTAGTCCGCGAGCATTGCTCGACGTTGGAGCCTGAGTCCACCATCAACAAAGGACGTTGGAGCCTGAGTCCACCATCAACAAAGGACGTTGGAGCCTGAGTCCACCATCAACAAAGGTCGAGAGACATTGGTTTCAGATATCTCTTCAACTCGATTAGATCATTTTGAAGGATTGCCAATATTTTAAAATTCAAACTCTGCCAGAAATAAAAAGAGTTTCCCTTTCCCTTTCAAAAACACACGTGCGAGGGACATAATCGAAGTTGCATCCTGATTTTCCTGATTTTATAAGCCAAGCTTCACACATATGTATGCGATAAACAAAACAGATTCCCTAGGTCGCATCTACACGCACATGCTGGTGAAGTCACAACCTGGTTCCGGGTTACCACGGCGCATGCGCTACATTGCAGAACATTGCGAATGCGCAGTGGAGGCCGAGAAACAGGTTGATGACGTCACCAGATATGTGTTCAAAAAATCGAGGGCTGTATGACTTGTGCTTGATAAAGAGTAGCTTATAGTCCACAACAAGTTAAGATGCCATCGTTATATTTGCGAAAGATTTTTGTTATTACAAGAGAGATTTGAAGGTATTTATGCCTTTTGTTTGTTGTTTGAGATGCAACTTTGATCATGTCTCTTTAAAAGTTAGGCGTGTAATTAGGTAGGGTTAATCTTGCACTCCTTATCCAAAACTGCATACAGTGTACAATAAATCACCTCGTTGAACTAAGATCTTTGCACGATGGATTGCCGTTTATTTGACTGAAACTCTAACAATGTTGTTGCCGTTGTTTCCAAAAATAAATCTAATATCAAACTGGAATTCCAAACATGACTTGAAGTAGGTGTCTGAACCAGTCTCTAACAGCAAGTGTCGGGTCACAATGACAGCTAGAGCAATATCCGCCCGTTTTGTAAACTCCATGATGAACAAATGTAACAGGTCTGTCGAGGTGTTTCCATTTGTACAGAGATAAAGATAAATTCAGCGCCTACGCCAAACCATTATCTTCACACCAGACCTTGCATCTGGTTGCGTTGTGTTTACATATAGGTAATTACATTTAGGTATGGCGTACGAATACTAGGAAAATGTAAAGCGTTGTGTGCAAGTGTCTGCATGTGTTGTGTTCTGACCTGTTTCATTTTTACCATTCTGTGGCAGCTCTTTGCTCAATCAGAAGGGTCTCCAAACTACAGCCCGCGGGCAACATCCGGCCCGCCGCAAGAGTTATCCGGCCCGCCACAAGAGTTTATCCGACCCGCAACAAGAGTCTTTCCGGTCCGCTACAAGAGTTTATCCGGCCCGCAACAAGAGTTTATCCGACCCGCAACAAGAGTTTATCCGTCCCGCTACAAGTGTTTATCCGGCCCGCAACAAGAGTTTATCCGCCCCGCTACAAGTGTTTATCCGGCCCGCCCGCCACAAGAGTTTATCCGGCCCGCCACAAGAGGTTATCTGGCCCGCACCAAGAGGTTATTTGGCCCGCAACAAGAGTTTATCTGGCCCGCCACAAGAATTTATCCGACCCGCCACAAGAGTTTCTCCGGCCCGCCACAAGAGTTTCTCCGGCCCGCAACAAGAGTTTATCCGGCCTGCAGCTACAGATAAGCTGCGTGTTTTTGTAAATATGCAATAGAATTTTGCAAATACCCAATTATTTTCAAACGAACGGCATAACGAAAAGCAAACAAAAAGTGTCAGCAATTGTTTGAAAATGCCTTGCGTTATATACTTGGTAATCAATTAAATCGAGTGCATATGGTCATCACCTTTGATGTGACAAATGTTACTAAAACAACATAAATGTGCATATATGCACAAAGCGGAATCGCAGAATCAATAGGGAACCAGAATTTCTTGCATGAACTCGTTTGCAAAATCCTAAACTGGTATACTAAAAAAAACAATTGCAAAATATTCCGCGGAGTAAAATGTCCATGTTGTCCAATTATAAGTTTAAATACGCAACTCTCCGAAAAACTGAGGGGTAAAATACCCAACTGACGCAAATGCTTACCTGAAGCTCTGTATTTATTGGACTTTGTCAGAGCATTTGCTAATCATTTTTCCGTGAAAGTACAGCACTATTTCTTTGTTATTGTCACAGTTTTCTTCACAAATGTACTAATTAAATCCCTCGTCACTTATAACTTGGATCATAAATATCAACATTGATACGGATGACACATACGCATAATGTACTAAATCCATCTACTTCGTACATTAAGATAAATATTAATCGATTCATTCAATTGGACCAATGTATATTATGTAATAAATCCATGTACATTATACATTGAGCATGACCATCAACCAGTTCAAATGTGGGAAATATGCAAAGTAACTCATTGTGTCCTGAATAAGCGTGTCAACCAATCCATCCTACAGGACCAATGTACACTGATGTTCAAAAGATGGCACAGGATGGTGCAGTGGTAAGTGTATCGGCCCAGTGATCTGCCAGCCTTGACAATCATGGTTCGAGTCCCGCTGGGGTACCTTTCTTTCAACCAGGAGATTGGAGCCTCACACCGACGATGTGTTATCGACATCGTGGTGATATGGCCGGAAGATTGCCGAAAACCATGTTAAATTCAAAAGACGCGACAACAAGACTTTGAAATACGACCGACGAAACACAAACGTTTGTTGCATGTTATGTAAGAGACATACATTCCAGCGTTATTTTTGCATGTCGAGGCCAAATTATAACCCATGGCAGCAGATACGTTACATTAACAATAACAGTGACAAAGGTCAAATGGGGCTTGAAATGGATTATTTTTTATTTGTATCCTTTCCTTTGGACCTTAGTATACATTGTGTGCAAATGCCGACCGCTGTCTGCACATAATAAAACTATCGCCCCCCCCCCCACACACACACACACACACACAATAGGACAAAAGGGAAGCCTCAGTGCTCTGTTAGAAATTTGAAACAAACAATATAAAAATGATGAAAATTCTTTCGCTATCAAGAAATTAACATCGCTTGATTTTTTAACCTGTCAAACTTATGTAGGTCGCTTGATGATTAAGAGTTTAGTTCGTTCGAGTCATATTTCGTAATTCATTTGTTTCTTCGGATCGCCTTCGGTCTTACTTCTTCTCAGCTTTCTTCCTTCGAGTTTTACTATCCCAAGCATAACCTCGAAGTCGTGTTTTATCCTATACTTAGTAACTGGGTAAACAGTAGCACTGATCGACGTTGTAGATGCAAAAATAAGCAGTACAAGCTCTCCATTCTTCATGTTGACCTACATACATCTCACGATGACACCCCCAATCTCCGATACCACTGACGTCGAGCTCGACTACTCAGCATGCAAAAGGAAAAGCATCAACACTGTTAAGACATTCTGTTGTCTGACAAGTAATATCCCTACAGGGTTACAAACATTTCTCCGAGCCTGGCGGAGTGACAAGTTAGGAAATAACATGCCACTGAGGATACCAGGGGATTTATACTTTGTCCTATACATTGATTGAAGGTCTCTGGACAGTTTTCTAGCAGAATACAGAGCATGAATTACCTTATGTAGATGTCCCATTACCTATCGAGTGCAGAGTCGGGTTTTTTGAAGAAACTAAATATGCAGAACCACATTGAGGACCTGCTGGTATTTGCCCAAATCAGGCCCGGATCCAGGGGGGGGGGGGGGGCCGGGGGGCCGGGGCCCCCCCCCCC
>JAUELE010218743.1:0-13131 GCA_031471655.1 Diodora aspera | reverse complement strand
CCCCCCCCCCCCCCCCCCCCCCCCCCCCCCCCGTACGCCGATGTGTGTGGGTGTGGGTATGTGTGCATAAGGGTTTGTTATTTGTTGTTTTCGGTTTCTGGTAAGGTTACAGCAAACAGTTGCAATAGACGTAGTCATTCAAATGGAGAGTTATCCTTAAGTATACAACATATCCTGTCATGTAATAGCTTTGCTATGATTTTCATCTTTGCAGAGTATATTATAATAACGTCTGATTACTTTGTTGGTTTACCACCAAATCATATAATTGTTGAAACATAATGGTGAGAATTTTCTCTTGTGCCATATCGGAGGGAAATGTCTCATCATCTTCTGTTATAAAGATTACTTGAAAAACAAATGATAAACCGGATGGGGTTGGGGCGTAAATAAAGGGCCAAGGGTCCAGGAGAGCAGTATTTGTAGTAATTGGTTGGTTCTGGTTCCGCCGCTTGCCTCTTTCATTCAGAAACATCCCTGTTCAAATGAAATGACATAGACATGCCCGGATCCAGAGGGTGTGGCACAGGGGGCACGCCCCCCTTTACCTTGCCCTTAATGTGTTTTGCTATGTTAGCAGGAAACCAACCCAAAAAATATAACGATAACCCGTGAAATATGCTGCGAATGCACCATTTTGCTTGTTAATTTTTAAAAATTTTGCAGGGGAGCATGCCCACGGACACCCCTAGAAAATGATATATTCATCAACTATGTTGTGCCCCCCCCCCCGTTACGCAAATCCTGGATCCGGCCCTGCATAGAATGTCAATACACAGTCCGCTCACTATATATCAAATTTTAATCATGTACATGTATTTGATGATTTGTTTTCTTTCTCCACCAGGTGTGACCATCAGTGATGACCTTTATGCCTGGGTTATTGTATTCGTACTTCCTGTCAACAGTGCGCTCAACCCCCTCCTCTACACCCTCACAACTAAGTTGTTCAAACAAAAGCTTTTTTCCAAGTTTTCAACGGTAGCCTGGAAACCGCAGGTCAACAAGGACTTGTCTCACTCAGTGTCCAGTGCCAGAGGAAACAGAGCTTCAGTGTTTCGAGCTCACGCACTTAAAGATGTCGAGGTAAACAGGATATTGTTTCCGTTATTGATAAAACAAATCCAAACAACTTAAAGATGTAATAAGTGTCGTCGACAAGGATGAACAACAGTATAACCATATATGATCGTATATATATATATAATTACTAAATCTGAATGTTTGGCTTAAAACCGTCTTTATCGGTATCCTTAAATCTATCTTTTCATATGATGGTTTCAAAGACCTCGAGGCGAATGTAGGCTATTTACCACATGGCACGACATTCCCAGCCATGTGGAATATATCACTCTTAATATTTATGCATAACAGGTTCCTTGCGCCTATATCCTCGTTTTGATACTAAATTATAAGGGTGACCTTGCTTTCATGAGAATATCAAAACGAGGCTCCATGTATAGGAACAAGGAACCCGTTATGCATAAATATTAAGAGTGGTCTATGGCTAAGGTGTCCTGTATGTGAAAACATCAGTTGTCACGAAACTACTCGTGAAGCCGTAATTACCCGATCATCTGCGAGCTGGAGGGAATTCCAAACAGCCGTTACATTCAGGTTTCTCGTCCAGACGTGTTAAGTAGGTCATATTTACGGGTTCCATAAAATAAGAGTTATTCAGTATACATTGTGGACAAGGATTGCAAGGAGGCATGATACTGTTCAGAAACTATATTTATTTGGACGTAATGTTCAAGCTCCACTGAACACCTAGCTAGTCTAAAAAATAAAAATCTTCCGATGTTATTGAGCTTTTAAAACGAAGGCGTTTCAACAGGTATATTTAATACTGCGATTTAAGAAGATAATTATTTTAGCGCTTATGTAAACGAACGTTAGTTCAATGTGAATTTAGGCACCGTTCATATCAACAAGTCAGAAGAGGATGTGATATATCTGCTTGAGAATATATTATTACATGCAGTAACTTCAGGCCAGCATGATAAATAAATGAATATAATGAATAATGAATTGATAAATTAGAGAGGACAGCATCCCCAAAACAGCTATTCATATCGTGAACTACGTTCAAGATAGTCCAGTCTGAAAGTGTTATTCGCGCTTTTTTTAAACCTTCGAGAGCTAAATTGTTAGAACCTATTATCACATGGTTTTGTGCTTTCAGAAATATTTTCTTTTTGTGTATTACAGTTGAAGTGTCTTCGCCATTATCAGAAGCAGGATGGGGCGTCAAGACCTGTGATGAACAATGCCGTGTTACAGAACCCCGTGGCTGGTCCACTTCATGGTATCAAACAAGAGGTGACGGTGCAAATATCTCAGGGCGGAGAATCTACAAATATCACATCTTTGGTATCTACTCCCACGTAGTCCTCAGCATAACAATATCTCCATATTGATCTGTTTACAGCTCTGTGAAAGGTCTGGGATTTTAAAAAGAGAAACCAGAAGATGTATTGAACCTCTGAAAATGTATTGAGTGTGGAGTGATGGAAATTTCTTCCCCGAAGAGAAGGAAGCCGTTATCACTAATTGTATACAGAAAAACAAACAGCAAGAGGTGAAACCCTTTTTAAAATATACATTCCATAGTGTTGCAGTAGGACGTGTCGGAAATAGAGTTGAGAAGACGATAAAAATATCTGACAATGGAGACGATCCACTAAACCTACTGGCATACTGTAGACGTCAAGTGGAATGAATCACTTGTAATATAATTGACAATTGCTGTAAATTAGTCCAGTGGCGTTTCTATGGTAAAATTTACGCTAGCACCATGAGCTTATGGCAAGTACTGAAATTGCTCTCCTATCGAAACATCAGACACCAATCTAGGGCCAGCTCACGGCATAGGCAGTTGTCTTGGGCGCAGATCTATTAGAAACAAAACCAACACACATTTCAAGTGCCGCCCAGAGCACGTGGTCCGCTATAGACATGCCACTGACTTGGTCACCTAAGTGCTTTCACCTTGTCATGAATGGATTATTTGAGGTAAACTTTGAGTAAATGTATCATACACTTACAATCGACGGATCTCTACACGAGAAAGTGAAAAGACTAAGTGTGTTTGAACACTAACCAGACTTTGCCAACTGCAATCAATTGCATGTTAAAAGGCTCCATCGCAATACAGTCGTTGTCGTGGTTCTAAAATAAAAAGATTGTTCTTTTGACAAAGCTTCATTATCTGGAATGCCTGGGATGTATGAGAATAGAGTCATCGGCACTTCTAAAGTTACTTGGTGAATCGTATCATATTCACCGAGCCATGATTTACAAGAAGCGGAAACGAGATTGATTCTGTTGTGCTAGGATTACCCTTTTCAAGCACAAAAGAAGGCCCTAAAAAAAATCGTATTCTTGTTATTCATCAAAATACGCGATATATTAGATAAATACATGAGGTGTTTTCAGTGTCAACGTCTAACAATGGGTTTCGATGACAGTTCACCAACGAAAACGCATAAATATGTAACAAAATAATATTAATTTGCCAACAACAAAACCTCAAGTTATTTCCAAAATGAAAAGTAGTTTCCCTAGTCATACAATTTAAAGACATGAACCTGCGTCACTGTTCATCTCACAAGAAATCACGTGGTTTGAAATGGATTTCTTGCTGTTTAATAAGGAAACGTATTAAAGCACCACAACAAAATGAGACAACGATATTAATGGAATTTTGTAGATCCATCGTTCGATAGTCCCTGTTTCATTTGTGCTCACGTAAATAGTGACAGAGAGATGAATTGTTTCCTGGAAAGTGATGCCAGATTGTACCGGAACTTAACGTGAACGATGCAACTACACTGTTAGATCAGATAACATTTAGTCGAGTTACTGCAGTCGTAAATCTTCCCACGCAATTGCAATGAAATGGTATCCTTGGTGTAAAACATTTAGTGTGACGTGAGACATGAGTCTGTACTGTCTGTTGCAATAACAAACTGATTGATTCATTTACTATTATTCTATCTAACAATTTAAATATTTGATTTGTAAATGAGTTTCTTGTTTCCTTCTGTTTGGTTATTGGAACAATCTTATCGGGAGAGACACTGACGAACCATAGGAGCTCGACACTGGCCAGTAAATACATTAATTGAAAATCTTCGGTAGGCCTACTCATGCACTACAACGGTAGGAGTTCTTTCTTACATCTTGCCCACTCGGGCACATCTCTAGAGCGTACTACCCACCACACATGAGAAATCTGAGCAAAATTTCATTCATTTCCTCTTTTGTGTGGCAAATTTACGTAAGACTTTTATCATTCGTATTTTTTTTCTTACGTAATGTCAGTTTGTTTCTGTCATCTGGAGGGTAATAAACTGATTGAAGCTTCCCGCTGGGGGCGACTTCTTACCACTGAACACACGTGGCCATCCCAACATCCCAATAGCTATAATTATGTCCGGCACAGTTTTACTCTTTCAAACAGATATAGATACAAAACAAGAAACAAAGTCGCGATATCATTCAATATCATTCAATAATCAACAAGCCTGAATAACTCACATAAAATAAATGATATGCATCTCAATTTGATGCAGCCAGAAAATAGATGTGACAATAATATAACAGACAAAATTCCAAACCAGTGACAATAGGCACTCAAAACAGGAATTAATGGTCTGCGGCTAGAATAAATATAATTATGTCGGTGCACCCACAAGTGGAAATAATAGAATACTTCAAGGCCAAAGGTCACGCCAATATAAATACAACTTTTTATAAATAAGTTTTGGACACACTTAGTCTTAACTGGACAACGTTTGATCAACTAAGTTTTGACACAACTTAGGTATAAATAAGTAAATCCTTTACTAGCTCGAGGACAATACGAAAATCAACGCTATATTGGAATAAGTAACGGGCCAGGGAGAATAAAAATCTGAAAATATATCAGAAATTAAAATACAAGACTCAAGTAATGGTTAATCCAAAGTTACAACAAGAGATACTTATTGCAAGCCTCTCAAGAACAGAATGAAACAACTTTCTTCCAGTTCCAAAAATCTCATGGCTCACCAACGATTCTAACATGCTCAAGTATGTGTTGAACAGACCCAGGTGGGGCTGGGGCTGGGACTGGGGCTGGGGCTGGGGATGGGCTGGGGCTGGGGCTGGGGCTGGGGCTGGGGAAGGGACTGGGGCTGGGGCTGGGACTGGGGCTGGGGCTGGGACTGGGGTGAACACTGCTTTGTGTGGACAACAGAGAAGACAAGCATATTTTCTCGCCCATGTTTGCCACCATTTACCCACCATTTAACCAGCATAGTGTACACGAAACTCATTAAAACTATATATGTACATAAAGACAGCAACTTGCTCTACACGTTCATGAGGGTCGTATATAAGTAAGTATTTACTTGTGCTTGAATACATACTAGCATCAACAAATCGTCAAGCCCGTGACTGAGCTGATACAAATTAATTGAAATTTATTGAAATGCGCTCTGCTTGAAACTAATAGCAGGGCATTTGTATTTACTGCACATCTCGATGCAACTGGTAATAACTCGTCAAAGCGGCAATCCTTTCATTGTGATTTCTAGTCTGAGTATTAAGAGCAAGATAAACACAAACATGGTTTTGTAAACCTGGCCCTGGCGTGTAATGAGACAACTTGAATCTGTCTGTGCTGGTCCCATATTAATACATTTATTAAGTTCATAGAATTCCCATGATGCGAGTGTTCATGTTCTTTGTCTTGTAATCAAACCACAAAGACTAGGCAAGAGTACATGCCTTCCCAAATCCAACTGAGACAAAGGCTGTTTCTTGAGAATGTATGTTTTCAATAACCACCTACTGACTCTTGTTTATGTCTGTGTTGTTCTGACAATTCACTAACGTACAGTCAAACATTGACTTTTCTCTGCATCAAACTCGACAGTTTCTGCTAAATTCGGTTCTGATATACATTATACATGAAAACAAATAAGGACACGAAGTACACATACAGTTTTATGCTTCACTGACAATGCATTTGGAACATCTAGCATAATTCATCAGGAAACGTAAGAGACCAAATAATGTTGTAAAGGAAAGTCCAGATATTTAAATACGTTTACATCCTCCCACGCAGTAACTGAAGCTAATGGCAGGTAGACAGCTATCAGCCTGTCCATTATCTTAGTTAATGGATGTGAACACTCTATACATCTACTTAAAGGAATCATATTACGTGAAAAGCAGTATGCTACAAATGGCCTTCCCACTTTGTACTATCCTTCAATTTCTCATGTAAGGGGCAAGTGCCAATTGCATGAACATAAAGCTGAACGATAAAACGTTGCCACTTATAACACAGTCCACATATAGACCGTTACACCGTGCCGCTCTGATTCCACTTTTGCAGGGCCAAGCGCTATGTTGAAGGTTAGCTGTTGAAGTAAATTGGTGATATTACCTGATTGGTGTACACCATTGTAGTGGCGAAAGTTATTGTGAGTAACATTAATATTATACAGATATGTAGCGCACATTAATGCGAAAGCTTTGTAATCATATTTTGTTCGACAGTTGTTGTCGGGGGTCAGTCACAGTATGCAAACAAATGTTTGAGAATGTCAAATGTGTTGAGTCTTCCACTTCATTTCAAGACAATATTCAGATGAAGTAATTTCAACATAGCTATCGAAACAAGAGATATCAAAGACTGTGTGCACCATGTAGAGAAAACAACAATCTGGCTGTTGAAGACGAATCACAATACTTTAATTTATCAACCCTACAGTCGCTTAAGAAGCAGATTTATCAAACTATATTGTATATGGAAAAAGTTCTGTAACTACTTGAGAGTAACAGCAGAGACACATTACTTAACGTGAGTTACTTACTACTAAACTTAACGACTAAATTAATAACGTTAATGTATACTGGTATACTGTAGCTATAGTATGCTGCAAAAATCAGAAAGAAAATTAATATTTCCTGTAGTTTTTCCCTGTGGCCTGATACTGAATAAGCTGTCCGTCTGTATGTCAGCTGGATGCAGATGCGTCTTCATCAAAAGGTGTCCAGGTAGTTCTTAGTTTGTGGCAAAAACGTTAAAAACGTGCCCTTTAGGGTGGGGCCCGGGGTTGCCGTTAAAAACAGGGTAACAAAAGATAACCCTCACATTATGTGATAAAATACGTGTAAAGTGAATGCACCGAATTCTCATTTCATTTCAGGGAAATGTTACATCTATTTAGCCGTTTTCCCCTTTTCATAATGGTGAGACACTCACAGTGTAGTGGAGGGAGGGGGGTCAAGTGGTCGCTGTCAGACACAGACGCTCAGACACTACTTAATGATTACTTGAGGGTCTCACGCTGATGCAGGGATTGTTAATACATAAGTCACAAATCTACGGCGCGACGTGAAGCAGGTCAATGACTCGCTGCTCATGAAAGCTGTAGATGCCTGTAAAATAAATGCACCAATTTGTTACTCCTATTCACATACATGACAATAAATCGATTTAATTTCCTCTCTTTCATTGTTGAATTTGATACATGGTACACACACTCCTATTTCACAATACATGTAATTATTAGCCGGGTTTAAACAAAATTGTTTCTAAACTTTACAAATGGACATATATGGACAGATTGATGGTTGTGTGAAACTTTTCAAGATTTTCACGAAGGTCCCCTCGGGGTTCCAATCTGGGCTTGATTTAATAAGCTCTTCGAACAAAAGTGACACCTCAGGACAGTCGTATCAATGTCGACACTTCATAGGCTGCATTAACAGAGAGGTGAGGGGAGCTCGTTTAGATTCTGGTTAAATATTTCCTTAGGGTCACTGTCGTTTTACTGTTCTCACCTCTTCATAATAATGTAACAAAATGCAGGAAATCATTCCGTAAGACATAATTACATGCGACATATATTCGACGAAACAGGTCCTGTGTTTTACCCATAATTATATTAACACACGTACATCTTAGAAGATGTCATGTCGTGGGTCTTCTTCGGAGATACGTGGTATTACGTGTACAGAATAGGGCCCCAGTAATCCAGTGCTTGTCATACAAGGCGAATAAAATGGAGATCTTTTGCTTTGACATTTCTTCCCCTCGACTGCTGTATTAATTGAATTCTCCGTTGGTGTGTATCTCTTGTCAAGAAGCAAATGCTGTAAAATTGTATGTAAAGAGAGAGAGAGAGAGAGGGCAGCAGATAATAGTGCTCCTCTGTGAATAAATGTGCTGTTTCTCAGAGGGTCAGGCTGAGCAGAGAGCAGCATCATAGTGTAAGGCTAATGTTCCTGTTCCTTGACTCAGAGTCTGACAACATTCAATAGGTGCATCACATGGCATTACGATTGAAAGCTAGCTAGTGCAACATCAACTAAACTCTTTACATAACATTTTAATATTACATTATGCATTATAATATATTTTAACACCATACACAAACACGTTCAGAAATTCAGTTCCCTTGCACAGACTTACGTCATCACAAACTGTAAAACGTGGATTGCGTGACATGAGGATTTATGTTACATGCCAGAAACAACTTTATCGAGTAAATTATAATAGCCTATCGACCCACAACAACCAAGTCACGCCTAGCAAAGGAAGAACGTCTTGAGATGTAGGTATTCTCAATCATTTGCAAAGGACGTCTTTTACTATGTTGAACTAACCCCTGCAGTATACTTCTAAGTTCTTGAAAACATATGTCTAGGACTGTAACCCCGGAGCTGAAGTCTTAGTTTACGATAAAAATACACGCGTTGAACATTAGAGCTTCAATTTTCTGAAAGTGAAATGGAGCGAAACACTAAAATATTTGTGAATGTCGTGGCAGACAAGAAATGTTGATTCTCCAAGACGATAAAATACAGTATTTGCAATAAATGCTGTCATCGTTTTATTGGGTCTGAAGTTTCTGGATCAAAACCCAGAAGAATTCGTTCAATGAGAGACCATTAAAGTCTTCTACAACGATCAAGTTAATATGAAACAGTCGATTTTTACATGTTGTTTCTAAATACACTTTAAAAAGTTAAAGTCCACTGATTTTCTTCCCTGAAAATAATTGGTGGCCCTAAAAGACCTCCATGCCTAATCTTTAACCAGACATTACTTTAGAGAAGTGTGTTGCACGTGAATTTTGAAAAATCGTTTCATGGAACTGAAAACGTGTCAAACCAGAAGAAGGGTTGTTTTGTTTGAAGGCCAACAGAAATTAAAGGGACCTGATCAAAGTTCCATCGCCAATACCGAAAAAAACTGAAAACCAACCCTGTTCAAATCGTGTGAGTACAACAACGATATATCATTTAAATAACGGCGAAATCCTAATGAAAATAATTGACGTGTTAATTACATTTTATTCGCCGAGAAGTTTACTTACTCAAACTCGAGACTCGAGTTCTAAATGTTCCCCATTTTGTTGATCTCATCTCATCGTTTTATGGGTTTTATAGCTAAAACAGTGGCAAACCAGAAGGGTGACACGTCCAACTTGGCGACAAGCCTGGCGAAAACGGTTTTTAGTCTACGGGCAATTCAGTGTAATGATCGATTGATATTTGTATCTTTTGTTGTCACCGTTGTGTCCAAAAAGTGTCACTGTGTCGACCAAATATCTATCCCCGTTTCGTCTAATTGTCACCGTTTCGTCTACTGGCCAAAAGAGACACTACGGCTCGTCAGGATCGCCAAATCGGTTGCGTTCTGAAATGTGGCTGCACATTTCAAATCAGACTGTTAGAAACAAACTTCATGCATCCAACTTACTAGTCCGAAAAATCTGTCTCCAGATTGTGTTATAATCTTTTTGTGATGTTTAATTCACAATCTAGAGTTAGAATCAACAGGCATACCAAACTTAGTGAATGGCGACCGTAGCTACGGTCGCTGAGGGTTACCTGCCAGAAAGGTTCATTTACTGAAAAAATACTTGTTGTATGCATACTTGCGCGGTCTTCGTGAATGATTTTCTAGTTCTACCGATGTCTTATTGTATCGTTATAATGCGCGCATTGCCTACATCGGGACTTGGAATTTGAAAATTACCGAAAACTGCATCGAGCGGCATCCATCTTGAACGTATGCAAATGACTTTGTGACCCGACGACGTCGCGGGTTAAATACATAAGGTGACAACAACAGACGTTGTTCAGTGGCTAGTGGCGCATCGTTGTTGTCACATGATGTATTTGAGCCGCGACGTCATCGGTCAGTAAATGAACCTTTCTGGCAGGTAACCCTCAGCGACCGTAGCTATGGTGGCCTTTTAATTACTAAGTTTGGTATGCCTGTTGATTCTGACTCCAGATTGTGAATTACACATCACAATCTGGAGACAGATTTTTCGGACTACCAGCTTACGTGCTCATAGAACAGCTGTGTGTTCACCGCACAACAGCGGGCTCGACGTCTTGAGTTTGCCAAATCTCGCGCCAACATTGAACTTGATGATCTGAGATGCATTATTTTACGGATGAGTCAAGATTCTGCCTTGATTACAACGACGGAAGAAGACGTTTCTGGAGGTAAAAAGCCCCCAACGTTTTGCCAGCTGCAACTTCGTTCATCATTTGAGGGTGGCTCAATAATGGTTTGGGGGAAGCCATCAGTTTTGATGGCTCTACCGATCTTTACTTCATTAGGAATGGCAGTCTGACTGCTCTGAGATATCGTGACAAAATCCATCACCCTATCGTCAGGCCATCTGCAGGTGCCATTGGTAATGATTTCGTTTTAATGGACGACAATGCGCGTGCGCGACTAGTGAACGAATATCTTGACAGGGAATCTATCGAGCACATTGACTGGCCAGCTAACACCTCTGACATGAATCCAATTGAACACGCTTGGGACATGCTTCAGAGGCGTATTTCAAAACTTCCCGGGGCCCCAACGAACCTTGACCAGCTTGAAGAGGCTCTTCAAAATGAGTGGAGACCCTCAACAGTCATTCAGGAATCTCGTTCAGAGCTTTCCAAGACGCTGCCAAACCGTAGCGAGAGCCCGGGGAGGTTGCACAATATATTGAACTCACTTGCCTTGTCGTTGTGACGCCTGATCTGTTCTTAAGCTGATTCATGACCTTTTGATAACAACCTATTTTTTCAGAGTCAGCTCTTCTGATCAAAAGTATTGTCTCTTTTTGTGTGTATGGAATTAGTCGAAATGGTGTCGCAAATACACGAAATTAAAATGTAACTTCCTCAATGAAACGTTTGTGGTCAAATGTGGGTGGTCCTTCACCTTTTCAATAAACACATGTCTTCCTCAGTCGAATACATGTTGACAACTAAACATGTAAATAGTTTGCCAAATTAGAGTCGAGTATGCAAGATTGAATTCCTTGCAAGAAGGACTTTGCTTCAATACAAATTATTATTTCCAGAGCAATATTTGGTATTATATTTCGTTGAAAAGTAGCTATTGGTACTGCCATTACAATATATGTATCATCGAAAGACGATAATTGTTCTTTACTTGCTGCGCTTGAGGTGTGTTTATCAATGAGGAGTATCATAGCTTAGATAAAGTTCTGTTTTCATAAATGGGTCGAGTCGTGATATTGTCAGGCTATGTGATATTAGCACAGTTGCTTTACTCGCGAACTTATTCATGTATAAAAAAAACCCGTTACCCTAATAAAGAAATATTGTATGGGTGGTTTTGACAATTAACGAATAACGAAAAAAGTAGATGTTTACTGATGTTGTTGGTGTTGTATACCATCTTTCATGATCAAGCGTTTGCCAAACTCCCCTTTCCACTCACTACCAATCTGAAACCGAAGACCTCACACCCTACTTTGAACATTTTAGGTTCTTATCGTATTTACGAGTGAATTTATATCATGTTCCATAAACATAGACAATTAGGAATAACATCAGAAGTATCACAAGCTATGACATGAGATACGGACCTACTGTGTACTGTATAACGTGCAACTTAGCTTAGTTTGGGTGCTTTGCTCTGTAGCCTTAACATTCTTTGCGATCGGGGCAGTTAGTTTTCAAGCCTGAACTTTGGTCCATTGTCTCAATCTCTTTAAACTCTTATCAATGCCCACTGGGAAAAAGATTTACTGCAAACAATGTATTCACTGTTTATTGAATTCTTAACTTTGTTTTGAACTCTGGATGTTGATTTCTGGTTCTCCATGACCCCAATGTACTGCTGGCAAATGGATTCTACGCTGAGAACGCTATCTTTATTTATGTAGTCCAATAACACAGAAGTTAACGGAGCGACAAACACGCATTGTACTTGGAAGGTCAATGTTTGCGTACCTGTCAGATGCACGGAAAGACTTTATAATGTTTTCTACCCTGCATTATAAAGACATGCATTTGTTTTAGGAAATTTGAATAAAGTTAATACCCATTTGAAGGCGTTATTTTTGGTCTGAATATATAAATATTCAACTCATACAGGAGCGGATCCGGGGAAGTATAGGATCCATGTGGGACTTCAAAGTTTTTCTTAAACAAGGGATGGACTTTCGGGGTCATTTATGTGAAAAAAACCTTTTCAGCAGAATTTCGGGGTGGGGTTAGGGAAGCTGCGAATTAGCCCAGCATTATTTGATGGTATTAAGAGTTACATACTGTGTAGTTAAAGAAGAAATGAGCACATCCCTTGCAAGGGCGACATACAGGATTTGTGGGAGAGGTGAAATGTTTTGGCTAGGGATGACTTCTAATGAGGTTCCGAGAGTCATGCTCGGTGCTTATTGTGTAGTATTTGGCACGTTTTGTATTTCCACACTTTGAAATGTCACGGTAAATACATTGGTCGGGGGGGGGGGGGGGGGGTGCACGCCTGCTGCGCCCCGCCTACAACCGGTCCGGCTAGAGCTTATATACCAGACACATGTTAACTTAGATTTCATATTTGTCGTATTAACTGTTAAATATTGAGCTGAATTTTTCACATAGGCGTTTCGCGGTGTTGTCCCCTGAGGCGGCACAGTCGGTGCTCTATTCATAGGTAATTTAAATATATGTCCTTTATGTTATTCAATTTATTCATAGCAGACTAGATTCATGTGAATGTGTTTGTGCTCGTTTGTGTGGATGTGCTCCTGTGAGTGCGTGTGTTTGTGACAGTTTTAATAAGTTGTTGGGTTTGTTTATTCA
>JAUELE010218732.1:0-13132 GCA_031471655.1 Diodora aspera | reverse complement strand
GAAAGAGAGGTGCCCGTGCAAGACTCAAACCACAACCGCCAAGGCTGGCAGATTGCTAGGCTGATACGCTAACCACTGAACCATCCCGCACGGCCCCAGAAATGCAAATGAATATTAACAACAAATCGACTTCAAGAAACACAACATCAAATGTACAAATATACATAGGAGGAACCTGTCTGTGTATTACATGAATTCCCAGATGGCAGGATCACGTGTTCCCCGCAAGGGGACTCCTTCCCCCCAAATGATATGCTCTTGAAGGAACAGGTACGCAACCACTAAATATGCACAATAGGTCTTTGACAAAGTATCAAATAGATGTAAAACAAATTGGTGAGCATTGCTAACCAGGAAGTTAATCAATTCTGGCAATACCCTTTGGAGAGCTTCTTTCACCCTATTGCCAGCAAAAGAATTGCCAATATTTACTGCTACTTTTGTTCAATACAGAGTTTACCTGTCGACTTCCAATAGCCAAAATGGCAGATACATTCTTAAAAACCTAATTACGGTGGTCACCAAAACTTAAAATGATAACAGTTAGCTCATCAAGCTGACCAGGGCGAACAAATTTTTGAGAAAAATTGTGTGTACTTTATTCACATATGCCAGACAATGAGAAAATTTCAAAAGCAGCAGACTCCGCAAGAAATACATTGGCAACACTCGCCGGCTGTGGCCTTGCAACACACCCATAGTTACTTCACAAACTAGTACATTAAAGCTGAAACAAGAAAGGAAGAAGCAGACATCTTATAAAGACCCAAGAACATAGGCTGAAGGCACATCAACCATTGTCAAATAATGTGAATAAGATTGAATTTTAAGTACCCACTTTCAACAAGATCTGGGATGGATGGAATGAAACCCCTATCCACGAAAAGTCTGAGCAGGTCACCGACACTTCTTGGCTTATATCCACGGATGACTTTGAAGTTACTCATCTTTCAAGGTAAATGTGATTTTGTATCGAAGTCAATGTCAATGTAATTTTGTATCCTAGTCAAGGTCAATGTAATTTCTTTCCTGGTCAAGGTCAATGTAATTCTGATCACTGCATGTCTCCAGTTTTAAACGAGGTCAAAATGATCATGAGGGTCAAGAGCCACCTACTCAAGGTCAATGTAACTTTGTTTCCTGGTCAAGGTCAATATAATTTTCTTTCCTGATCAAGGTCAATGTAATTTTGTATCCTAGTCAAGATCAATGTAATTTTGTATCCTAGTCAAAGTCAATGTAATTTTCTGTCCTGGTCAAGGTCAATGTAATTAAGATCACTGCATCTCAACAGCTTCAAACGAAGTCAAAAGGGTCATGATGGTCAAGAGCCACCTGAAGGTCATCTGTAGCTCTCTATCCACCCAGCTCTATGTGGTCAATCGCAGAAAACCTTGAACCAAGGATGCCATGTGGTTGCAATCTAGATGTATCGGAGGGATTGCCCGAAACTCGCAGCTGTGTAGTTCAAGTCCATTACCATTGGTCTTAAAATTAGAAGACTTCCTTTGATTCAAAATAACATAATGTTAACAGTAAAAAAAAATCAAATTAAATAATTATTGAACAAACTTCCAAGCACTCGAGTTTTAGCTTGGCTTAATCAAATCTTGTGTCAGGACGGGTGTCAAGCAAATTACGATCAGTGAACTTCTAAACCAGTGTTTCCCCCAGAAATTATTTTACGGGGATGGCAGGGGGAGAGTATGATAGGTTCCGTGGCTCATGTGGAAATTGTTCAAAATTATTACTACTTTTGTGCTACATAATGTTCACAAAATGATTAAAAACCAAATACTGTTACATGTAAAGATATTATCTATATCTCTAACATTACAGTGAAACAAATTCTCACATTTCTTTGCAAGTCATAACTTAATATTACCCACAGACAATTTTTTACAGGGATGGCAGGAAATTTCACGGGGTTGGCCCAGGCAGCAAAGGATACCTGGGGGAAACACTGGTTTTAAACATACATATTTTAGGCCCTGCTTGGTTAAGACCACCATTCGAATGGGGGCCTTTTGCCTTAAAAGCAGTATATTTGTCAAAACAACAATAGGGTAACATGGTATACATTTATCTACACACAGGTGACACAGGGAAGATGCACATTTATAACAAAAAAAAACCCTAGGATTTTCACTGGAGACTGAACTCAACTGGCACACACACAAGTACTTAAACTCTTCACAAGTAGTTTGCCAGATGTCATGAAGATGTTTTACCTCTATTTTCACAAGTCATTTTAGAAATTCTTTTCACCTTTTTAAATCAAATTTCATAATATTTCCGACAGTTTGTATGATGATACCTAATGTCACCGAGTATGTCCAGCCCCTTAGTCCCTTTGATCAGTCTCTGTTTATTGAAGGTAAATTCAATTAACCAAAATTGAATATTTTTTTTTAATCAATACCTGCTGTCTCAACCACTTCTAGGGGTACTGAAATGAAATGCAATCCCAAACTAGTTCATGTTTATAAGCTTGTACCAAGTGTCATCAAATTTGATTAATATTTTGGACTGTCAGAGGTGTAATACTGTGATCAACTGGCACCCCCACCTCTCCCAATTTTATTGGGGGGGGGGGTGGTACAAGACTCGAATGCAATCTCAATATAGTTTATGTTTCATCCAATTTGATCAATATTTGTGGCCACTAAATCATATTGTTTACAGACGGCCTGACGGACGCCAGACTTTTTAATTGTACTAACAACTGAACTGGTTGAGACCAGTTGAGTTAAAAAGATAAATGTAAAGCTGCTTCCGTGGCCTTGCCAAAGGAGGTATAATTTTGCCAAATCTGATTAAAACTGTGTCGTTCTGTCTCACGAACATTATACTGACGATCTGACCACAATGACAGGTCTCCTGTGTCACCCAATCAGAAGGCTTGAGTAACCAAAGAGTGAATGAGTGATTTGGGGTTTTACGTAGTTTACCAGCAATCTTTCAGCCCCGTCACCAGGGTTCTACCAACATCGCGTCAGTGACGTCTCTGAAAGAGAGGTCCCCAGACAGGACTCGACCCACAACCGCCAAGGCTGGCAGACTGATGGGCCGACGCGCTAACCACTGCGCCATCCAGTAACCCCTAGTAATATTGATTTAAGGTGGCTATTGGCAATCTTTCAGTCATATCACCACAGCCACACCTACATCATTTCAGTGTCAGGGTTGGGGGGGTGGAGAGTTGGTACGTGGGGGAGAGCATGTTACGAGAACTAGTGAAACAGAACAATACAGTTTGAACTAGGGATGGGTTTGCACAATACAGTACAACCAGTTACACAGGAGATAGTATATGCATCAAAATTTCAAATGAAAACATTGACAATCTGACTTATTCAATTCGTCAACATGTAATTACTTTATTGAATATTACACTACTGTAGGTGAAAAATCTTGTCAAAACAAATGATGAGAAACAAAGCACATTGATAACTTGCTATAACATTTGACTTTTCACAAAAACTAAATTTTGACAAGATATGCATTTTTTAAAATTAATTTGAAGCCAAAACACTACTCCAAAATACCTTTTCGTTTATATAAAGAGGATCTTCCTAAGAAAGAAGGTCAGAACAGGTCAACTCTAAGTCCTCACAAACATTTTTTTGGTTGTATTTTTTTCAATTTTTTTATTTTAAAATTGTTAATCTTTAATCTGTTGGTCGTTTCTCTGCATATTTCTTTGTGTGTTCTTCTGCGTTCCTGTGAAAGCTTTTTCTGTTCATGGTGTATTCCTCGGCTAGATCCGCTCGTAAAGGATGCTCGGGTTCCGGCTCTTGTACCATTTTCACCAAACTTTTTAGAACTGTGAATGTAATATTTGCACGACATTTATGATCAGTAGAGTGATCAGTAGCAGTGATTAATATTTATATTATAGAAAGAAAGTGAAAGTATAGAATCCCTATTTACGTTTCCTTGCACAGCAAGCAACATGTTAGCTGGCTCCTATTCTTTCTATGACAAGACGCCACTCCTCGGAAGCCCCACAGGGTTGAAAGACTGAGTTAGTGATTTGGGATTTACTAGTAACAGTTTTTGGTAATCTTTCAACCATATCACTATGGTGACACCAACATGCCATCATTGGTCCATCTCCAGGCTGAAATACTGGTGTCCGGGCAGGATTTGAACCACAACCGCCAAAGCTGGCAGATTACTGGGCCGACACACTAACATGCCGTCAAAAACACAGCTTTTGGTAAACTTTCAACCACATCACTATGGTGACACCAACATGCCGTCACGGGTTCATCTCTGGGATGAAAGACAGGTTCCTGGGCAGGATTCGAACCACAACCTCCAAGGCTGGCAGATTACTGGGCTGACACGCTAACATGCCGTCAAAAACAGAGCTTTTGGTAATCTTTCAACCATATCAATATGGTGACACCAACATGCCGTCACAGGCTCATCTCCAGGCTGAAAGACAGGTTCCTGGGCAGGATTCAAACCACAACCGCCAAGGCTGGCAGATTACTGGGCTGACACGCTAACATGCCGTCAAAAACACAGTTTTTGGCAATCTTTCAACCATATCACTATGGTGACACCAACATGCCGTCACGGGCTCATCTCCAGGCTGAAAGACAGGTTCCTGGGCAGGATTCGAACCACAACCGCCAAGGCTGGCAGATAACTGGCCCAACACACTAACCACTGTGTCATCCTGCATCGTTTCGGTATGAAAGTACTGCTAAATTAAAATTTCAAGCAGGTAAACTTTGAAATCAGGCAAGTGAAAATCTGTCAAGTGAGTGAGTGAAAGCAAAATCTCGCACCTTGTTCAGTTTTTGTAGCTGGCTTCCAGTTCTCCGGGCTGATGATGGGTAGGCAGACTTGTCCCTTTTCATCCACATTTGGATGATAAATCTTTGTTTTAAACGTCAGTTTGGGAGGTTTGAACGGGTACTCGGCAGGGAAATTGATGCAAATCCTAAATGCTCCCTTACAGTAAGGAGGCTCCTCCTACAAACAAAAGCAGTATGTTTTACGTTGCAAAAGCAATCTCTCAGTCATAAGGTGTTAAATGAAAAAGCAGACTTACTACTAGAGGTGTGATGATACAAGGATTGTGCGATACGATACGTATCACGATATTGCCCTTGCGATACGATGTGATATGATACATATGACGATACTCTATACACTCATTTACATTCCATTTCTAAACCTATTTCAGGCTCAGAGCTATGTGAATTAAACAATAAACAAAGTATTCAGACCTTGTTTCTTCCCAAAAATTAATAAAACATTGCAGGGACCATCAATAACGGTTCTGGTGCACACAATTCCTGAATTACATGGGACACATTCGGAACATTTTTCACACTAAAATGTAAAGAAATGTATCGTAGCTGTATCGACACAAAGCGAAATATCACGATACAAGTATCATAAAATTGAGAATGGCAATAATCACGATATCGATATATCGTCACACCTCTAGTACACATGCAATGTGCACGCCCTCTTAAATACCACAAAGGTTAAGAGTATAACTATTATAGTGCAGGTTATTTTTGTGTTTTGAAATTTTTGATCAGCAGTTTTGCACCGCCTGACAAAAATAATTAAATGATTGCAAATTGGTCATCATTTTATATAGACCAGCAAACTGCAATGCGAACCCGAAAAGATATATACCCTGTAGCAGAGTATTTTTGTTCGTGTTCACATCGCAGTTTGACGGTCAATTTCAGCTGATTGCTAATCAATTGCTCATGAAATGCTTACCAGTTGGCACCAAATGCTAATCATTTGTCTGGAAGGGCAAAACTGTCAATCCAAAATTTTAAAACAAAAAAATACCCTGCTGTAGCGAGTTCAAAACTGATAAATTACATATCACTACTGCGACACAACATTATTGAGATAGCTCACTTAGTTTTACACTGTCAATGTTTTTGTTTCGACGTTTTCATTTTCTGAATACTTACCTCCATGCCCGCCTCGTCCACCCCGACTTCCACCTCTTCCTCCTCCTCCACCACCACCACCACGACCACCCCAGCCCATCTGCTGATCTTTGTTTTGAGCTTTCTTTGCCTCTACTTCTTTGCCATTTACCATATGAAACTTTTTTACTGCAAAAACCAACAGAAAATTATCAGCGTTTTAAAAACAAATTTTCAGCCTACAATTATCTTTGATTCTTTTTCTTCAAAAGGAAATTGTGACAGTTTTCAAATAATGGCTCATTACCCGTGTATACAGATTCAATACATCAGTTACAGGGCTGTTGCAATACCACTTTGTTCATCTTGTGACCCAGGACAAAATACCAGATTGGACAGAATGTATTTCAACAGCCAGGAATTTTCTAAATCCTACTTCAAATTTATTTCACTTTGTTGGAGACAACAGTATAAATATTCCTTGAAAGCAGTCGTTTACAATGGGTGTGAGTAAAAATTTCAGGACCTTTAAGAGTGAAAACAAATATCCTATAAGGGATGCCAAAAACAAGAAAAGTAGTGAGCTTAGCTCACGTTGATACCACCGCTACCAGGTATACATACCCTAATGCTAATGAAATGATTAGTAGGTAACTAGCCTTTTGTGACAAACCAAGGGCTTTCTGCAAATGTTCACAGAAATGTGCAAATGATGCAAAAGGTACATTTACACCTCTTACAGATCACTGGCATTAAGTTTCTTCAGATTCCGACAATTAATGATGGGGTTATGGGAGAAACAAAAGCAGTGTCTGATGATTAGGTAAATTTGCATAAATTATGCAAATAATCACAAATATGCAAATGATGCAAAAGGCACATCCACACCTTATATAGATCGCATGCATAAAATTTCAAAGATTCCGAAAATTAGTGAAGGTGCTATGAACATAAAGTAAGCCCTATGATTAGAAAAATGTGCGTAAATTATGCAAATTTTGATATGAAAAGACACATCTATCCCACCTACAAATTGCATGTGCAAAGTTTCCTACGATCCCAACAATTAGTGAAGGTGCTATGAGCGAAACAAATACAAAGTCCAATGATTAGAAAAACGTGTATAAATTATGCAAATGACCCCAGATATGCAAATGATGCAAAAGGCACATCTACACCTCATACATATCAAATTCATAAAGTTTCATCAGATTCCAACAAGTGAAGGTGCTATGAGTGGAATGTGCGGGACGGAAGGACATGCTGAGTGCTATATACCCCCTCCCCCCACCAAACTTTGTTGTAGCTGTGGGAATACAAATTATTTTTTCCTTGAGGGGGGTGCAAAATTCATTTCAGCTACCAACAGGAATGCGAGCTTCAAAATGAATTGGAAACTATTGCTACAAAGTCCTTAATACATTGTTTGCTGCTTTGCAAGTTCCAGTGAGCATAAATCTCAACAGGAAAACTTTATTAGCCTGAAGGAAAGGGAACCCAACTTACATACAGCCTTGTCGACAGGATCATAATCATCAAATTCCACAAATGCAAAGCCTTTCCTTTTCCCAGTTGCTTTATCTGTGATAAATGTTACACCCTCCACCTTTCCGTAGGAGTCAAATACATCTCGGACCTGCTCTTCTGAAGCTTCCAGTGACAGTCCTCCTATAAACATCTTTTTCACCGATACCTGAGCATCCGGGTTGCCACTTTCCTGAAAAATAAGCATACCTCTAACTACAATTTGCACAACTGAACATGTTGCTCAAACTCCAATTTGGTTGCTGTAACTTTTCAACAACCTTGCAGTCATATCAGTACAATGACCCAATTTGGAAAAAGCGACGTAAAATATAGGTTTTATCTATATTTTAGTTATGCCCTCAAGATTTAGGGACTCCCCCCCCCCCCGAGCTGGAAGAAAGTACCAGTAAGCACTGACATAAAGGGAGGGAGAGAATTGAAACCAACAATTATTAGAGTTAACAGAATATTGACCTACTACAGTACCTAGTGCGTAGTAGTTCGAATATTGCCTAAAATGTGGCGTGGAGAGGTTTCTCCTTTTATTCAGCCATAACACTAACAGTTGAAAAGTTGAAATGATGTTTTACGTTGCAAGGGCATTATTGCAGCCGTAACCCAGTGGGACGTGCAAGGTCCAAATCAAGCGAAAAGATAGTTCATAAAAGAGATCGATAGAAAAGTGAAAGCAAAAGATCCCCCTTTTAATCGCCTTGTACGACAAGCATTGGGTTACTGAGGCCCAATTCTATCTAAGTGACGCCACGTCACTCCCCTGATGCCCAAAGGGATCATAATACTAACAGAACGCACACAAGGCATCATTAATGCAAAGCATACAACACTTTCGAAACTGACAAATGCTTCCTTACATGCCCATTTTTCCAGTGAGCTTTGGGTTCTTGCCGCTATTTTTGAGATTAAGACAGCACAGAGCAACATACATTCAGTTACTGCGAATTCTAAATCTTTTTTACATTGGAACAGTAAGCGCACAACTGAAGCAATAATTACACACCTGTCAGGGTGACAACTTATTGATATGATTTAGTGGATATTTACAACAGTCAGCACAACCCAATGCGAATGATGGATTTTAGATTGTTTTTTCAACAAATTTTCAGCCATATCAGCATGGCATCACCTACAATATATGGGTGTTAAGCTTTAATATCTGGGCTGAAGATTACTGGGCCAACAAGCTAACCATTTTACCACAGACACCCCACTACCCAATGAAGAGTATCTCAAGTCTGTCCTTGAAGCAGGAAATGTCTACTTGAAATATCTTGCTCACAACATACTCTGCAACAAGCATATTCACTAAAACTCTTACCCTTACCTCTCTTGGCATGGCCCGCTTAGATTCTACTTCTCTTCCGTCAATTCTGTGAGGACGCTTATCTTGTGCTTTATCAACCATACCAGATTCTTTGTATGTGACAAATCCAAATCCTCGTGATCTGAAAGACAAAATATTATAAACTAAATACAGAGATTTGTGAATTTCAAATAATTTTTCACTTGATTCACTTTTCTCTTAGTAATCCCACAACTGTCAGGGCCAAAGAATTCTTAAGAGAATGCTTTACCACTGTCTCAAAGAGCGAGTGAGTGAATGTGATTTAACGTAGCAGTGGTAATATTTCAACCATAACGCTACGGCTGGTACGAAGGGCACCAAATGTTCAAGTCGAACGAAAATGACCCAGTCGAGATTTCAGCAAGATTTCAAGCGAAGAACCACAATCTCGCCTACATCACATCCTTGCCAGGGCTTCATCTCAAGGCTGAAAGACTTGCACTTTAAATTTATGGCGAGTGATTTGGGATTTTACGTGGTTTTCGGCAATCTTTCAGCCACATCACCAGAGTCTCACCAACACCACATCGGTGTCGGGGCTCCCGTCTCTCTGGGCTGAAAGAGGTGTCCGCGGGATTCAAATCACAACCGCCAAAGCTGGCAGGGGGGCTAATCACTACACCATCCTGCGACCCTTTGAAATTTATGAACGAGTAAGCATCACGATGAAATGATTGGAAAGATTCAAGAGACAGGGGTTGTTTAATGTCCTGAACCACTTAACTCACCTCTTTGTTGAGGGGTCTTTCATGATGACACAATCAACAACTTTACCCCATTGTTCAAAGTATTTGTGTAGAGTTTCCTCTGTTGTGTCATAACTCAGACCACCTATAAAGAGTTTTCTGTAGGTTTCATGTTCTGGGTCTTTTGGTCCATAGCTTCCTCCTCGTCTATGCTGCTGATGTTGTGGATGCTGCATATACTGGAACAAAAACCACCATCCAAATGAGTTCATTTTGATGCATATATTGTCGTGATTTAATTGCTTACTTTCATACAAAATTCCCTGAAGTTGCAGGATTACTGACGTCTTATACTCCAGCAAATCAGATGCTATCGGCGTTTCGCACCTGTTTCAAAACAATTATGTTAGTACAAATGATATGTTACAATTTTTATGATATGAATAAACGTTAAAGTTAATCGATACTGATAGTGGGCTTTTTTATGTTGAGCTAAGGCCACTCACTGCCCGACAATACAACTTTAATATAGGCCTACATATAGCCTAACAACAAATTTGTGAGTTTAGATCCACCCGATACACATAGGCCATCCATGTGTGATTAGAAAAACTGACACTGAATTATCAATTATTCAAGAGAAGACATTGACCCAAAGCTCAAACCAATCCAATTTCGACATCAGGGATTAAGAAATTCAAAAAATAGGCCTATTCGTCGCTGATTTGACCACCCTTCAGGAGGCAAAAAGCGACGTAAAATAAGCTGATTTTTAACTTAACAATAGGCCTACTCACCTGCACTGGGATTAATTTTATTAAATGCAAATAATTAAGAATCGTTTTACGACTAAGCAAGCATGTTTATGTAGGTATGAAATGCTACCTCAGTTAAGTGCAAAATCTCTTTGACCAGTATGAAATTGCACCCGCTGTTGCATACATCAATAATTTAGCTTCCCATGTGAAAAACATGCCTTCATCTTTCACTCTGAAAGTTTCACATTCATTTCTCCTCCCACAGTTGAATTCATTCTGCTAATACTTAGGCATCTTTACCACACTGTTAAAACCATCTTTTTAAAATCACTGTTTTGCCATAATTTCCCCCCACTGAAAAACTGTTCTGTATGATAGTGTATGTGAACCTAAAACACCAAAATATGTACTTATTGCACGGTACCAATCATGTATGTCTTAATGTTGGGGCCTAATGTTGCAAAACTTGTTACAGTTGATCTCACCCACAGGTTTGTATTGTCATATAAACTCTACGCTTGGTCGAGGTCATAACGTTTGAACTATGCGCCATTGCCCTCGTTTAGATGTGAATGTCAAGTATGTCCTCGGATGGAAGACTTTGGTGTTTCGTGTAATAAAAAGAGCGAAATACTGTTGTAATGGATTCGAACAGGTGACATTAACACTTGTGATCATAATGATACAAATAATATACAGTCTAGAGGTCATCTAAAGCCAAAAACACCCAAAATTAAGAACAACACGTTCCCTTGTGAAAGAAAATGGCGGCGACGAACACGTGCAAAAAGAGACACAATGGTGCTAAATAAAATGAAATTACGGCCCAAAGTACTCTTGTTTTGACTATTCATTTAAGTTGATTAGTTACGAATATACCATTCCACTTACATGATCATAATATGACATTTTGATGGTATTCGGCAGGCAAACAGGCTGTAGTAATTTGATCTTTGCGGATAATGCCGGTCTTGCAACCGGAAGGATAGTTACAAAAGTTGGATTTAGCGAATAATTATCGTGTTGGTGTTGATTCTCAAAATTACAATCAATGTATATGATGCTTTATCTTATGCTGTTACATACCAATACTATCGGGAATATATTTCATACTCTTACTATCCCCAAATTTATTAAACAGACGAAAGTCAAAAATATTTTCTTGTAGGTTTAACTTTTACACCAACCCTCATTAAATATCGTTCAGAGTCGGTCTCTTCCGTCTTTGGATCGCCACATCTCGTGTATTTCCGTTTGAAAGGAACAAAGATGAATGAAATCTCATTGTCTCTCTCTCATGAACAGGTCAAACGTGTGAACACCTTTAGACTTGTTTCGACACGTCGAAATATTGAATTTTGAAGTGCAACATATATTGGGATGTCTGAAAATTCGAAAATAATTTTTGAAAGACAAGAAACACACGAATAGAAGAAATAATATCACCAACTGAACAACCCAAATATAAATAATGTTTGAAAAATGAACCCATTCGTTTTTATTTTCAGACAATTTTCCAAGAAGGTAATTCTATAAAAAAAAACAACAACAACCAAATACACACAAAAAAATCTGCACAACTATATTCTTGGCTTGTATTCGGTGTTTCGGAGTGCGAATTGCAGTACATGTATTCTTATAAGAACCCTGTGCATTATTTTTTGCACAGACAAAGCCTGAAAAGAAAGAAACCATCACAGCAAACAGTTTTCAATGATATCATTTTGAAAGGAGCACATCAAAGAAGAATTTTCGTTGTGTAGATAGCACCAAGAATTTTCCCCCATTTATCTGGAAAACCCATCTCTATATTGATTTTAATTAAACCGTATACATGAAGGATTAGGCTACGGTGAAATTTTCAATGACAGTTTAGGAAATCATCATATACAATAGCTTTCTGTTCAGTCTGAAACAATAGCAGAGTAGCTACCTTCACAGGAAAAGTAATCTCGAATTTAAAGAAAATAAGAAACAAAACAGACCCCCCAAAATAAATTAAAAAAAGACGGGGGAAAAAAGAAGAAGAAAGAACAAAGTTTCATTTCAGCAACGATCGAAGGGCTCGTGATGTACAAAGATACAATTGGCTGAATATTACACATGTGAGTCTGGCACAATGATTCGCTTTAAAACATTAATTTGAAACAGAAAAACCGTTTAGTACGACAGTACGTACTACGGCATATATAATCCATTCAGTTAAAACGGTTTTATATATAGAAAGGCTCTATGTACCGATTATATTATTAAGAGAGTTTATTGGTTTATTCGTGCATCACGTGTACAAGAACATGTACACATTTACAACACAACCTGCATATAATATTTAACCATAATACTTGGGCAGATGTGAAAATTATAAGGTATGATATACATGTACTAGCATTAAAATCCTATTAAGTTGATAGTGAGTGAGTGGTTTGGGATTTATGTGGTTTTCGGGCAATCTTTCAGCCACATCACCACAGTCTCACCAACATCACATCTGTGTCGGGGCTCCTGTCTCTCCGGGCAGAAAGGGAGATACCCGGGCGGGACTCGAACCACAACCGCCAAGACTGGCAGATTGCTGGGCCGACCCGCTAACCACTGCACCATCCCGCGCCCCCATGCAAAGTTCATAAGTATAGAAATCCACTCGCTATTGAAGTTACTTATTTATTCTCTTGAGAAATATATAGTGCAACGATATATAATGTATAGTCAATTTAAATACATTGTCATTAGGGGTGACTAATGAGGCATTTTTGACTATTGCGATAGTTAAAACAACTATTGGATACTATTGCGATATTGGCCCTACTATTGCGATAGTTTTCACTTGCAATTATAGCAGGCTTTAGCAGCATATATTTCAGCATTGTGACTGACACCATC
>JAUELE010218721.1:0-13133 GCA_031471655.1 Diodora aspera | reverse complement strand
GTCTCGCCACTGAAGAGAACAAGAAGGGACCAACCTTACTTCAGCCTGGACCACGATTCGGCGACGGGGTATGTTGGCTGCGTCTCGCCACTGAAGAGAACAAGAAGGGACCAACCTTACTTCAGCCTGGACCACGATTCGGCGACGGGGTATGTTGGCTGCGTCTCGCCACTGAAGAGAACAAGAAGGGACCAACCTTACTTCAGCCTGGACCACGATTCGGCGACGGGGTATGTTGGTATGTAAGTAGTTTCTGTCTCCTAGATAGTTTTAGTTGTTTTTTTTGGTAAAGGTAACACTGAATTGAAAACAACGCGCATTAAGTCTGTGATCTATAAGTCATTCTGAGAAATGTTTCACTTTTGAATCGGGGAAACCAAGAACAAACATTGTTGTATTGTATTTAACTAACAGAGATGGCATTAAAAGTACTGTTTATGACTGTGCCATTTGTATAGGTGCATGACTTTCGTACCAAAATTGACAGTTTCGGCCCAAAGTGTGTAATGTATCGTATCAGATTATTTGGAATAATAAATTAAACTTAAAAAAGTACATCCTCTTAAGGTCTTACAAAAGCTTTGGACGCCTCCTGGACCACTAGTTCGAGGTCCACCAGTCGCAGAAAATGGCGCATTATTGCTCTCTCTGCCAGACATCAGCATGCCCAGTGTCACCTCTCTACACATATATAACCATGCCGATACAGGAGCCATTTTGCAGAAGCTGCTCCCCAACCCCAAATACAAGAATCCTGGAGACGCCCAGCTACCACGGCTGGGGGTATTTTCAAAAGAGCGACAAGAGGCCAGGGAACATGAACAACGTTTACGGCATTCCAGGACCACCAGCCTCACAGAGGAGGATCTGGCCGAGATATTCCAGAACCCCAACCCAGCTCTCCTCTGGCATTTTACATTTTGTATTTCGATTGTGTATCTTTTGTTTGTCTGAATGGTTAGTCTGTCAAAGAAAAAAATAAACAATAATAAAAGTTGTCTTGTAGTCTAATAGAGTGCTGAACTGTAAGACACGAAGTCAGATAGTGTCTTCAATTTCGGAGACACATAATTCATATAGGGTTTCTGTTACCCGTAATGCGTTTACTCTACGACCTGTTCAAGCGTTCAGGTGTGTGAAAAAGTTGTTGTGTCTGCAAACTCTGAAAAGTTCATTGAGTGTGAAATTAGGGGACTTCAGAGCTTCCAACCCTGAGAGATTCCTATGAGTGACATCCAATAAGAACACTCGGTCATTTCAGTAAAATAACTTTTCTAGCACGTGATGGAAAATGACGAGATGATCCGATTGTGTGTCAACCCTGGTACCCAATCGGATCACCTTGTCTTTTTACGTCACCCACTATTGAAATGGCCCCGTGTTCCGATTGCCTGGTACCCGGGATACACTGCGTAAATGCAGTCTGGTTCCTGTAGCTTGACTACGCACGTGTTGTGCACTCGATACTGCCCAGGTGACTGAGCGATATGTAAACAAAGTCAAGAACAGCTGATCGATCGACTTCCTGGTTTGTCTTTCGATGTTCCTTTGATCAAAATTGAATGACATGTCGAAGAGTACATTAACTCGATCAAATAGGACAGATTATAACTGATTGTGATCCACGGACATGAAATGTGCTTATTTTACACTGAATCATTGAGGTCGCATGCATGAAGCAATACCGTATTGTCTATTGAAGTATTATTGTAGCCTATAGGTTTTCTTTTACCCGTAATGCCACACATGGTCAGCTGGTACGCAAACTGATTTATGCAATTAATTAGTATCATTTATTGTTTTATGTGTAGTGTGTATTTTGTCACATAGCACCACACACATGAGAGTTAAGTAGTCCATGTTGCTTTGTGCATGGAGAGGGCATCAGTAGCCTACACGCTAGTGATGTGATTAACTGTATTTTTGTAGGTGCTGGGTTCTGACCTGTTTGAGAGAATAAAGAAATATTTCATCAGTTATGCTTTTGATTTATTAATTTAGTGTAGACATTGTGAGAAAGACCCATGGGAAATTAGTAAGTGGTTAAACATTTTAGGGCACAAATATAATATATTAAAGCTGCAATTGATTTTTTTTGTAAAAAGAAATGAAAAAAACCAAATGACTTAGCATGACTTCAGTGCAATCAAGAACTAGTTGCAAATTAAAAGACTTGAAATGCTTTATAACATGTTATAGAATACATTTATCAATTTTTCAGGATGTTTTTGCCAGATCTCTTGCGAAGTACAATGAAAAGTATCAGACAACCATCAGTGATTTAAAGCCACTGCAAAAACAGACACTCCAGAGTATTTTAGAAAGAGACACTATATCAATGCTGCCAACAGACTATGGAAAGTCACTTGTTTATGAGATACTGCCAATTGTTTACCAAGAACTTCATACTAAGCCAGCTTTTCTTATAATTGTTGTGCCACTAAATGTAATATTACACCAGCAACTTACAAAATTTGGAAATGATGCTTTAAATTTGGGGAAAACTCTAAAGAATCTGTCTCCAGCATCACAAGAAGGAAAGAAATTGTTGAATGGTGAATTTACATTTATGTTCTGTCATCCTGAAAACATTGTTGGACAAAAAGCTATTGTTGATATCTTGCTAAGTGATCACTTTCAAGAAAGGGTGAAAACTTTCATCATCATTGATGAGGCACACTGTGTCATTGAATGGGGGGGGGGGGAACTTCAGACCCAATTTCAGAAAACTGAGCACACTTCGTGCAATACTGCCACGTGCAAATGTCCTTGCTTTGAGTGCAACCTTGTCAAAAAAGGGGCAGACAGAAATTGCAAGGCATTTGTCATTGAAACAGGAAAAGATTGTTTCAACGTTTCCAGCTAGAGACAATATTTGCATGATAGTTGCCAAAAGACCAGCGCCTACCTCTGCAGATGTAGCATCTACCAAGGATTCTGTAATGTACTGTATTGAGCCACTCTTAATTGAGCTATTAAATAAGGGACAAGACTTCCCCCTTACAATAGTCTACTTCAGTGGGAGCCAGGACTGGGTTGGAAAGACCTATGAAATGATCAAGACGACACTTGGACCCAAGTTTTATCATGGTGGCTTGACAGACAGCTCAGCAAGGGTTGTGATGTTTCATGCATCTTTAGAGAAGGAATCTGATGAAGTATGTATAGCAGTGTTTCTATCATTTTACGAAGATGGCAGGGGGAGGCTAGAGTATGATAGGTTTCGTAGTCTATGTGGAAATTGTTTGAAATTATTACTACTTTTATGCTACATAATGTTAACAAAAAAACAACCCAGAATTTTGTTTTTAGAGGATGGCAGGAAATTTCACGGGGTTGGTCCAGGCAGCAAATGATACCTGGGGGAAACACTGTTATAATCACAATTATAGTCTCAAGTGACCCCATTTAGTAAAAACTAAGGCTCTGGGGATCTTTTGCTATGAATTTTCTTTTGACTGGTGCCCGTGGGGATGAACTGGGGAGTGACGTGGTGTCACTTGGATAGAAAAGGGCCTCAGTTACCCAATGCTTGTCATACACAGAGACTAAATGGGGATATTTTGCTTTCTATTTCTTACTATCGATTCTTTCTTGTCCTTTTTCCTGATTTGCCTCTTGCACATCACATTGCGCTAGGGCTGAAATATTGCTCCCCTGCAATTTTAAACTCCATTTCACTCACTCACTCTCTCTTTTATGAACTATGTTTTCCCTTGGTGTGCACATTGCGCTGTCTGAAATGTTACCCTTAAAACATAAAACAACATCTCAACCCAACATTTAAAAGCAACTGTGCATGATTACATTTGTGAAAATCCTGGTGACTTAATCAACTATAAAGTACTTACAGAGATCTGATGAAACACATGGGTTGGCATTATTACAAAATTTTATTTCTGTTTTGTTAAAATATGCGAATGGTGTATATAAGCAAGCATACTTATGGCAATGTCATATTTCAGATGAAACAGATCATTCTCTCCAATCTGGCGAAGGATCAAACTGAGAGTCCATTGAAGATAGTGTTGTCAACTGTTGCACACTGGGTATGGGGGCAGATTTGTCACACGTCACAAGAATAGTACAAGTTGGCCCACCCAAAACAATGGAAGGTAAGCATATATGTACTTGTCTAAAATTCTTAAAATCACAACAATAGACCAATTATGTAATATCATCATAAAATTGCAATTCCTATCATAATTTGTTAACTTTTTCATGACATTACTACAATATCATAACTTGCTGTTATTCATGTATATATGTATATATACAACTGATTGGCAGTTTTCCTTTGTTTCGCCACAGCATATGTACAACAGATCGGAAGGGCAGGTCGAACTGGTGACGATGCAGTGGCAGTCCTGTACTACAACAATGCAGACATTGGAAGGCCAGAGGTGGTAGAAGATATGAAAGTCTTCTGCAAAAGTGACACAGACTGCAGAAGACAGTTAGTGAATAGCGTGTTTGGTTTTGATGATGCTCCACGAGTACTGCCTGACAAGTGTTGTGACATTTGTAACCCTGACTTGAAGCTACAATACACCCACAAGTTGTCAACAAATATGAAATCTTCCTTGCGTAGCACCATCTTGTCATACATAGCTGGAGATGATCACCTCAGCAAAGCCATAACAGTTTCTGCTGTTGAACAAATCGTGTTGCAGCCAGAAATGTTTCTTGATGAGGACAAGCTGATCGCAGAATTCAATTTGGACAAGTCAGTTTCCAGTGCTGTATCACATATTATTGACAGAACTTGCATCTCTACACTGAGGTTGATGCCTAGAAGTAATACAAGTAGGTCTAAGTCCATCTTATTTCATGTTGAAAATGCATTCTTGTTAAGATTATATAATTCAAACAAAGTTAGAACTTATTGTTAACATTATAATGCATTCTTGTTAAGATTATATAATTCAAATAAAATTACAACTTATTGATAAACTTATAATGATATGTATGTCTACCGGTATATAACATTGCAAATTCAAAACGTATTCTGTAATATTATATCTCAATACATGTATATCATATTCATTACACATGATGAATGAAAGATACATACCTGCTCATAAATGTGAAAATTGGTAGAAACAGCTCAGTTTCCAAGTTCATTTTTCAGGTCAGTCTGATGATTACTGATCCATGTGTGAAGCTGGTGTCTGGTCAAGTTCTGTAACACTGTGGAAGAAAGATTCACGTGGGAAGCTAGTGTTCTGCCAGGCTGGATGGTGAATGGTCTCAAGCGGTGAATGTTATCAAATAGAAGTTTTTCATCCTTGTCTGCACATGGTGTTTTATGTGCCTGTGATCGTACAACTACATTGTTGATTTCATCATAGTGGTCAGCAATCATGGTCACACCAGCAAAAGATCCAGTCCTCTTCTTTATGGTTGACTCAGACTTATTTGACTGCAGCGCTTTTATCTGTGACTTGATATTCCTTACCAGATGTTCCATGGCCATGTCAGCTGGAATGTGACTGTCAGAGTTTCCGCCAATGTTTACAAAACAGCCATAGAAGGATTCAAATGCAACTTTTTCACTCAATGTGCACATCTGATGTATCAAGAACCTCAATATTTCCAAAGCATATTTGGATTTTGTACTCTTTCCCTTGCAGACAAGCATTGTGAATTTCAGAATGGAAATCATTCGTTCTCTGTCAGGACAGTGTATGGAGTCACAAAGGTTCTTGTATAAAAGACCCAACTCCAATATATTGTTTGCATACATGTTCAGAACATCATTTGTTCCCTGAGGTTTTGTTGGTTTCTCTCTAACAGGAACAATTAAAATCCTAACTGAACCATCAGGCATAATGACAGTTATGGTTTGATGCAATGGCTTTGGATGAAGAATGTCTTCAAGGGAACTCCTTGCAGATGGTATAACCATTGAATCCACCATTTGTCCAAGAACATCTTTCACCCAGTCATTCTTCTCGTTATCTGCCATGGCAGCAAAGTCTGGAACATCCACTGTTGGTACACCCGATACAGTATCCATGCCCAAGAAGTGGAGAGCTGCTTCTAAGATGTACATATCCAAAAGTGAGATCAAAAGCTCTTTGCAATCTTGATAGTTGTTCTTGACATCATTCCCATCTGCTCTCTTCCGACCGAGTCTAGTTCTCTCAGCACCGAGTGTTCCAGGATCTTCACTGGAGTCCTTGTACAGACGACTGTAAATGATGCTTAGAAGTGCCATTTGCAGGTGAAAAAACTCAAATGTTATTGGCCCCAGATGTTTGAAACGAACATGTCCAGGTATGGCTATGCCTCTCAGCCTCTTAGCACCAGAGAATCTCTCACGTGTCAGCTGATCCCCTCCAATGTGGATCTGGGTGCCATCATCAACAGTAATGTCAGCTTTGGTATGTACTTCGTCAATTATCTCTTCATAGGAATCCAAAATACAGATCACATCACTGTACTTTTGCTCGTTTTTTGCCAGTACTGGTAGAGGAATTACTTTGGTGACTTCTTTCATCTGAGGTGCCAGAACAGTGCTTAGCTGTTGAGATGCAATGCACTTCAAGGGAGCAAATAAAGGAATGTGCTTCACCAAGACTCTCAATATTTGGAAGGCATAATCTTTTCTGATTGTACTCCAGTCATGATCATCTGGCAGAAAAGTATCCCATGGAACAGCCAATAAATTCTTCTGGGGGACCACTGGTGACATCATTTCAAATGACATGTTTTGGATAAGAGCAGCTGATCCAAACCAGTGCTCCATATGTTTTTTGCTAGTTTGTCGTAAGTGACTCACATCAACTGTGAAGTTCACATTGTCTCCTATGAGGCGAAACTTCTTGCCTTTCTTCAAATTCTCGATCAATTCAGTTTTGAAATGGCCACTTATTGTGTCCAACACAGCAGTTGTTACACTATGAGATATGCACACACCAAGAGGCTGGAGTCGATCATACACCTGAAAATATTAAGAATGAAAATGTCATTGCATGTCAGGGTATTTTTTGTTTTGAAATGTTTGCTTAGCAATTGTGCACTCAGAACGAAAATGGTTAGCATTTGGTGCAAATTGATTATCATTTTATCAGCAATTGATTAGCATTCAAATGAAATTGACTAGCAATCAGCTGAAATTGACTAGCAAATTGTGATGAGAACCGAAAAAAAATAACCTGCATGTTGTTGACAAATTAATGCATCTTGATGTGTCATGTCACTTTTGTAGTTTATTACTGAAAGTAACCAGAGGTATTTAATGTAAATTGTTCATTAGAAATAATACATCAGGAATGACAGCAATGTAATCATACATCCTTTCGATGTATGCTCAGTAAAGCAAAAATGAATTTCTTACCTTGTGTTGCTTGGTATTCCGGAGTAAAATGTCATGCTAAAACACATGCAAAACAATAACTCAACATAAGGCCACATAAAAAATGTTAGGTGGTGATTGCAACCCCCCTACTTCCAAAAACAGCCCCGACCAAAAACTGTATTAATTCTTTATTTTAATAAATGGAATTACAAGTCACCAGAAAGACTGAAAAGCCCATATTCTAATTTCTGTCCCCTTCTTGACAACATTGGTTGCTTAGTTTAGTGAAAAGATAGACAATAGGATTACAAGGAAATGAATGACTGATATTTCATTTGACACCTATGTATTGATATCCTGCACCTGTACAAGAAAACTATTCAGCCCCTACCTGCCTTTTCTTCCAGAAACACAATGATCACCAAATAATATTTTTGAGTGGCCTAAACTGAAAATTGTTGAACTTTATGACTAATAGAATTTATCAGTTATGAAAACAGACCCTAATATCTTCTGTTTACAAAATACCAGATATATAAATTGATACCTGTGTCATTATAACAAATCATGTCAATAACTATTATCACATGTACCTTATCCTTTTTAAAGGACCATAATTATTATATGTATGATTAATAAAACTTCAACAATGAATTTCTTATCTTGTTTTAGTTTGTATTTCAATGTGAAATGTCATGCTTAAACACATGCAAAAACATTACTCAACATCAACTGAAAATTGTAAACAAACTGAAATAATATCTTGCAACATGCAACATTTGAAAAACAATGTTTGGATCTTTGTAACAATTAATAATGATTGAAATTAGGAAGACTGAACCTAATGTTATCTTAAATTCTTTGAACTTTCAACAGAATTGAGTTGATTGATGACTGTACTTATGAAACTTGTGTTACCAAAAAACAGAAGTAATGGAAAGCTTGAAATTGTTTTACCGAAATACTTTCTTACTTTTTGGTGTACTTTCTCATGTGTCATGACAGTAGATACAACCCTTTGCACAAGAGACAGATCTTTCCACCTTCCCTTCATTAAGATTCCATACACCATCCCCAAATTCTTAACCATGGCCTCTGCATGTTTTACATCTGTGTATTTTCTTCTTGGAAATGTTATACTCAGTAACACATCTGTGAGTTGAGGATGACAAGAACACATCTGTGAGTTGAGGATGACAAGAACACATCTCATCTATGACATTAGTCCACTCAAAAGACTTCATGGCATTGTAGTCTTTTTTATACAAATAGCTCCTCCCTTTCTCTGTCATGCAGCGGCTGTTCTCGCTTATATCAGCTAAAAAATGATCCCACAGGAGTGATCAAAGTGCTGGAATTGTGTATATTAAAGTAGCCAAGTCAGTCATGGATTCAGCTGACAAAAGTTTTCCCAAAATTCGATTCATGAAAATGTCAATTGATGGTTTCTTTTCATACATTTGTTTGAGAACTCTCAAAAGCACATTTGCACCTTCTGAAGGGGTTTTTCCATTTCTGGTTTCTTTAGCAATGTCAAAGGACAGATGTCTTTCCTTTTCAGTAAATGATGACCTAGTTAAAAATATAAAAAAATTATATGATCTCAAATAGTCACCGTAAACACTAAACATGATAAATAGCATTCACTGTTCAGATGACAAATATTTATATACAGTACCTATTATCCACAGATATGTTGGTCTGAGCAGCTGAGTCATCACTGAAGGAAAGCGGGCTGAAGAAGCTGTCACATGATCCTGTAAATTGTACTGCAAACTTCAATGCCACTCAAAATTACTTTCAACATAGTGTATGACTGACAATACAAATATAAATTTTGATGGAATGTGGAATGGTATATAACTTGTACCCGTACTCTTAAAACAAGTGCTGAGAATCCATGGGTTGAATGATAACTAGGATAACTAAAGCAGTACTGAAGATCTTCATGCTTTAATTTTGCAGGTTTTATTACCTGTACCTCAGCAAGAGGTATGATTAATTGACTGATTTATCGAATTGATAAATTGATTGTAGGCTACAATGCACCTTACTTGTAGGCCTATACCAAAATTCAGGCCTGTAGCTTTTTTAGTTTTAGAGTTATGGTTCTAAGTATAACGTGTATTTTTCTCTTGATGCAGTTATCACCTTTTTTGTTACCTCAACTTGTTTGTTTTTTATACATTTATAGTGATAACTTGGTTCAAATTTCAAGTCTCCACAAGCATTCCTTCTTTAGTGATTTGATGAGAACAACATCTGGGGAATAACAATCCTGACAGAAACAATAGAACTTCCTGCCTATGGCTTTAAGACCCTTACTGAGGACCAACCTGTTACTGCCTTTGGTTTTGCCCTTTTGTACTGCAGCCGACATGATTCACCTACAAAAAGCGTGGTTGATATATGACATATAAGCAGTATTACATGTACAATGTACCTCTTTCAACAACTTAAGTACATCTATTATCAACTAAATTAAGGAAAACAAAGAATGGTCAATTAGTTCATTTGAGATGAGATTTTATGTTGCAAGGGCAATATTTCAGACATAACACATTAATTGTGATGTTTAAGTGGAAAGATAGTTCATTAAAGAGATGGATAAAAATATAAGTAACAGCTTATTTTAGAAATGCCTTGTAGGACACACATTGGGACACCACATCACTCTCTATAGTGAATGAGAAAAGTGTGTTGAAACTCTGAAAAGGATATGCACATTGAAATAGGAAATAAACACTTGGAAATGCCTGTCAAACATGTGCATGCAGTGTTGCATTAACCAAATGCAATGAAATATCATCAAAAATACACACATTTAGACTCCATTACACCTCCTTCTTGCTCCCAGCCCCCTATAAGCTTGAGCCTACTTAGCCTAATGGTTAATCTGACATTGAACATGTCAACAAAGACTAACCTGATCTAGTAGTGCGAAACCTGATCTCTTTATCACTCCACTTTGAACTCTTCTGCAATACTACCAGCTCTTTTAACTGTACAGATGAAATTAATGAGTGTAGTTCATGTCCAAAAACTTTCAAACAAAAAGTAATCCCAAATAAAGAACAGCTGATATGTAAAAACCAATTACAAGTCCTGCACCCACTGACATTTGCCAAGCATAATGGTTAATGGTTGTAATTGCTCAAAATTAAGGGGTTTTACCCAAAATTCATGTGTAAAATATAGTCAGACTAACTGCAGGTCTCTTTGCCGATCTACAAGGAGTCTGTCCTGTCGGTGTGCCTCTTGGTCTCTTGTCGGTGACTTTCTTCGGTGTTGATATGCCACTATACATGAATGAACCAAACAGGAATGACGGTACCTTGTCCTCATGATCAAACCTTCTGCGCTTTGATTTAGGTTTTCGGTTTTCACTCTTGGCACAGGTATGTCCAGACTGGAGAAAAGTAACATTTATCAACATTCAAATGTGTTCTATTAATAATAGCAGTAAAACCCTTCGTCACAATTTGGTAAACTTGTGTACGTTAATTACATGACGTGTTATCAAGCATTGAAGTAGGACACGAAACATAAACCAGTAATACTAAGTTTAATCTGTCATATTAGATCGAATTAAATGAACGTTTCGACATGTCATTCAATTTTGATCAAAGGAACATCGATTGTCTGTTTGACTTTGACTTTGTTTACATATCGCTTGGTCACCTGGGCAGTATCGAGTGCACGACACGCTTTATTCTTTGTTCCCAAGATATTTTGATGATTGCAAAAACTTCTCCACACACGTGCACATTGACGTCGTAGCTTAGTCGCAACGTGTCGTAGCTACTTCTAAAGATATCTGCGGGTAAATACTTTCGCCTATGTTAAAACTCACCTTGTCGGCCATGTTTTAAGGCAGCCATTGAGTCACCCCTACCGTAGCCTAAACGAAGCAAAGTCCGCGCATGCGTAGTCAGGCTACGGGAACCAGACTGGTCATTTAATAAGAAAACGTGCGTTCAGAAACTGTCTGAGCAATCTTGTTGTATACATTTTACGTTCTACTTTTTGTCAGTTATTGTGCATACTGTGTATGTAAATGTTTTGAACAGTGGATAATCTGCAACAACGTAACACAAATTACCGATGCTCTCAACAATTTTCTCGATCGTGTGTAGATGTAGAAGTGTCAGAACATCCGGTCTGCATTCGGAATAACGCTGTGACGTGCCACTATTTTTCATCCATCTATAAGGTAATCTCCATGCCGCGACGGTTACTGTTTCATGCAAGCACAGTAGGACTCGCTTTCTGGTGGACTGTGAAGAGTCTATTTAAAAATACAAACTAAATTTGTCTCTATCTGCCAGTATTATTAACACGTTTATAATGTTTAATCTACAGTACATAGTATTCATGTAACAACGAATTCTCCAAACACGTACCCAACTTTAGATATCAATAGCGAGACTGTATCTTTAAAGTTTTCAATGCCAAACGTTTGGAGTCACATGGTGTGTAATTTAATTGAACAAATCGTGAAGCAAAAACGCAGGATATGTAGAGAAAAAACAAAGCAAATACAAAAAGTGAATTCGTGACATTTTGTGAGGTTTTTTAAAACTGGCAACATCTGATACGATTATTCACAAATTAAATACATTCTCGCGGAATATTTTGATTATATTTACCGGGAAAAAAGTTTATAGTTATTTCACGTCGGATGAAGGTGAAAATTAGCGAGAGTACAAGTTTACCCCCTAGTGACCTCAGTGAATGAAGAATCTTTTTTCATTTTAAATTTAACAAAGTCTTATATTTTGCTATTTTAGCGCGAAATAGTTAGACTGGTATCCTGCCCAATCTATTGTTTCAACAGCGGAAAGGCGACTCTAACACAAACCATTGCGCCGATTGGTCGACTGACTGACCATACGGCTCACCGCTCTCGCGATTCAAACACAAACGATGGCGCCGATTTGTGGACTGATCTGACCATACGGCGCACCGCTTTTGCGACTTTAACACAAACGATGTCGCCGATTGGTGGACTGATCTGACCGTACGGCGCACCGCTCTTGCGACTTCAACACAAACGATGTCGCCGATTGGTCGACTGATCTGACCATACGGCGCACCCCTCTCGCGACTCTACCAAAAACGATGGCGCCGATTTCGTCGCCGATATAGCCTCTATTCAGGAGTAAAGGCGACGTAAAATAAGCTGACTTTTAACAGATGGCGCCGATCACCGCTCTCAATTCGAGGGAGATATGAAAATGACTGCCATAGGTGTCATTCGTAAACAAAACAATAATATCGGAGAAATTAACAAAACCAGAAAACGTATGTTATAAAGCTGGGTCCTAAGCAGGTCGATTGTTTATAAAGTTTCTGGACTCAAGGACCTGATTTTGGCTGAGCAAAGAAGAATATCAAAGAGTAAGATGGCAATCGTGACGAAGAAGATTGGTTCATTTACATTTTTGTCATCGCTTGGTTTCAAGACAAAGGGTGGAACACTGCTGAGCAAATAATATAAGTTTTGGAAATGTTTAACTGTTCCTAATCTGACACCAGATCGTTTGCAACACACGTGACCTGTGATCGAATCACCTTCTCCCGACAGTCACCCTCCCCCACTTAACGCATGCGCAGAGATACGCAGCAGTGTGGGCGTTCCCCGTTCTATTTTTAGACTGTGAAAGAGTCCGGTCCATCGATACAGTTCAAACTGATTCACTTGCCATTTAACGACATTGTTCGCGGGATTATGTTATTATTTTCACTAAGTCATGTCTTGACAAGCAAACAGCATCCAATCCGTCAGTTAATAACATGGACTTTATAGCTGATATTTCTGAATGCTATA